>UCOK01006914.1:0-21464 GCA_900474325.1 Synergus umbraculus
ATTGAAATCTGATTAAAGTCGTAAAAAATTCTAAAAATTCCTAGAAACTTCTTGAAATTCTTTAAAATTCTACGATAACATTTAAAATCCCATTATCTCCCATGAAATCTTTAAAAATTTCATAAAATTCCCTTAAAATTCCTAGATTTTCAATGTATTTCGAATTTAGACTCGTGACAAAATGATTATTAACGATACCAAATTCAAAATTTAAAATTCAATTCATGTCTGGTGGAATTTACGATTCGGCAAGTATCGATTGTTGAAAATCACTATCGATACTTACACGACGAATCAGGAGTGCGGAATAGGCATTTATCTTCTTTTTAAATATTATATAATTTATTATATTTTATATAATCTCTAATGTCTTAAAATCATTAGACATTTCATCAAATTCCATGAAATCCATTAAAATTCTCACAAAATTATTTAAATATCAGAAAAATGTCTCGAAATCACTTAAAATTATTAGAAATCTCCTAAAATCCCTTAAAATTTTACGCAATATCCTAAAATCCCATACAATTCTACAAAATCGTTTTAATATCCTAAAAATCTCTTGAAATTCACGTTAAAATTAGTGAAAATCTCTAAAAATTTCTAGCAACCTCTGGAAATTTCTCAACTCTTAAAATCTCTATAAAATCATTAGATATTTCATAAAGTTCCATGAAATCCTTAAAAATATTACAAAATCTTTTATAAATTCGAAATATATTTTGAAAACTCTTAAAATTTAACGAAAACCTTCGTAATCTTTGTAAATTCTACAAATCTTTTAAAAATCATAAAAAGCTTTTGAAATTCCTCAATAAAATTCCCTATAAAATTTGTAATTCCTTATTTAAATCCCACAAAGTACATATTTTAAAAGTCATAAAAGTACCTTGAAGTCCGATTGAAATCTGATTAAAGTCGTAAAAAATTCTAAAAATTCCCAGAAACTTCTTGAAATTCTTTAAAGTTCTACAATAACATTTAAAATCCCATTATCTCCCATGAAATCTTTAAAAATTCCAAAAAATCCCTTAAAATTCCTAGATTTTCAATGTATTTTGAGTTTAGACTCCTGACAAAATGATTATTAACGAAAGCAAATTAAAAATTTCAAACTCAATTCACATAGAATTTACGATTAGGCAAGTATCGATTGTCGAAAATCACTATCAATACTTACACGACGAATCAGAAGTGCGGAATAGGCGTTACGATATTTCGACTTGGACTCAATCATCTTTTTAGAATAGATCATAAAAAATATTTCGCTAAGCACACCTATCATGAGATTCGAATTTTTATAGACAGCACACAACCGTTTACCTTTCCTATATAAATAATACTTGTTTTCTTTGTTAAATGTTCCTCATCCATTCTCTCGAAGTGACTGAATGATCTCAATGTACTTATTTCACTTCTATCAATCAGTCTTTCTTCCACTCGACATTCTTTAAGAATCGCATGCTTCCTATTCATGTTCGAAAAACGTTCCAATGAGCGAACTTAAAATATACACCGTAAAATTGCCCACAGTTAGTTTCAGACATATTCTATTTTGCCATAGTTTTTGGTTCTGAGCAAAAATTGGCAAAAATTCCAGCTTAAGTTCTAACAATGAAGTGGAAAACACTAGAAATTTCGGCCAATTCTTCTAGTATTTATAGTACATAGTTGTCATTTTATTGAAACAACCCTACGCAAAACCAGTCCCCTCACACTATTCGATTGATCAGTCGATCTCCTTATTATCACCGATATACTTTTCTCGTTGCCTTGGATGGTGGTCGGTGCTTTATAGCGCATACATAACCGGCTGGATATGTGGCCGTCATGGACGGTGACCACAAACAATGACATGTATGCAGCGGACGTGGTAATGTTGTGCATTGCGAAAATATATTGTGTGTTGCTTGGCACATTATGAAAAGGGGAGAGGGTTCAAGAGGCGGAAGAACATAAAGAGACAGTAGATATTCGTGTGTATTTAGTTCATACGAGATCGTAATTGCCTGGCAATGTGAACCTAAAGTCCCAAAGGACAATGGAAAGAAGGTGGTGTTCATTTCGTTGGCCCTCCCCCCCTTGAGTGGCAGACATGCCTCTCGTTTTTTGGACATTTTTTGGGCCTACCATGTCTGTGGTTATGTCCATACCCACCGTTCTGGAACTGCTTGCTTTCAGAACGTAGGTTTATTGCGATCACAGGTGTAATTTACTTCCAGTATACTGTTACCAACCTATAACACTTCCTGCTACCTATGTGCTATATATATATGCTGCATATATGACACATACATATGCAAGCTGCCATTCCATCTGCTAACATTTATGTAATTTGCCACAGGTCCAATACTGCAAAGGAACCGAAAATTAATTATAATAATTAGGTTGTTACATTTTTTAGATAATTTTTATTCTTTGTATATTAATGGATCATTTCTTTTGCTGTTTCAGGTATGTTTCCATTACGAATATTTCCATTACAAACAATTTTTCGGTAAACAAAGACACTTGAGAGCTTTTTGGTAAGTAGGAATCATTTTTGAGCGAGCTACAATTCTTTTTTGAACAAATAGTCTAAATAAAGAGTCACAACTCGTAATTCGTTTGACCTCACTGGAGAAGGTTTTGTTTAGGAAATGAAATGAAAAACCTGTTATCGTGGAAAGCTTGATAATCCTGTATAAATTATATGATGATACCAGCGCCATTTGGCTTGCGAATGGTTTCTTCTTGTCTATTTGAGTAAAACCATTTGCAACAGAACAAACGAATTAGTGAGTTGTTTGGACATTTTCATGTTTCGACGAGTCAGAAATTGAATTATTCAAAATTACCTTAACTATCAGACCGTCTGAAAATAGCAGGAAATTAATCAAATCTCTTTTTTTGGGGGGTGATTTAAAAAATAATTTAACAGTTTAATGACATTGATTTGAATTTTTAATATTTAACTGGATAAATCTAAATCTTCTTTTATGTTTAACTTGCAACTCTCTTTTACCTTATATTATATGCAATGACAAAAAGGTGATTTCCGCCTAATATAGCTGGAGTGGATGAGAAAAAGATGGTATACTAGAGTAGACGAAAGAGGTAAACGGCGAAAACGAGCAACGAACCGTCGCTCCTGCAATCGTTAATTTTCTTATCTTCACCGAAGTCTCGTTTTGACGACCCGGACGTCGAAAGTCTCGACGGTGCTTCCCTCTGATTGGTCGCTTGTCTTTACGACTACCGGCGTCGGTTCCTGATAGGTTATCAGACGGAAGGCGCTTGCCCTCGATATATTTTGCGGTTTCCGTGCGGCAAAAGATTGCAAAGGAAAACCGTGTCGCTCATTTAACTCTTTAATTGTTTTTCCTTTATTTTTGAATACTAATATCATATTTTCTACAAAATAATCTAGATTACCTCGTTACAGTTTTTGCTCCATAAAGATTCATGTATAACACTAGGAAAAAATCTCGTATCTAGTTTCTTACCCTTATGCGTGCTCTATATTGCCAGGACTGGTTTCCTTTTTCAAAATTGCAGTGTTTCTTAATTTATCACTTTTTCGTATCGCACCTTATAAAACTTAATAATATGTTTGATATACATAACGTAATTTATTACCTAGTTAATATTTATGTTAGCTCAAATATGTTTTCTTAGAATACAGAGAAACTTTGTTGCTTGTCAAGTTTTTGTTTTTTGAAAATACTGGTTAGATTTTTATCAAAGATTTTTGCTATTATTTTGTAATAGATATTCATTGATTTAGTAGAAAATTGATTTAATTGATACACTTTCTGGAATTAATTTGAATATAAATAATTGATTTACATAGTATTTTAGAAGTAAGAAGTACTTTATAATCGTTTTTCAAGCAGTTTCTTTGATTATATTGAAAAACGACTTGAAAAATATTTTACCTGATATATACAATAGTTATCTGTAATCTTATCAGAAATAATCTACTTCTTGCATTAAACTCTGTGTTCCTTTGAAATCTGGTTAAACAGGGGTTGAAATGACCTGTATTCGTAGTCGGTAGTCCTTTCCTCAAAGCCTTTGAATCTTTGACTCCTCTTTCACAAACTCAACCTTTATGCTCTCGCGATTTCTCTACAGCTGCTAGAACTGAATGCTCTTTTGATTTTTACTAGTGCATTCAAAACAACCATTCAAAAAAAAAATGTGTTTCTTTCAAGAATTTTTCTCAAATATTCCTCTAAAATTTCTCTCCAAGCCTTTTTCTACAAGACTGAAACTCTTGGTTCCTTTAACAAATTTTGTTAAAATAAAATTTCTATCAAATTAAAAAAAAAAGTAAAACATACAGACTGGATTTTAAAACTTTCAACAATCTTTTCCATTGTTCTCACTTTTGCGAACAATGCACCTTAAAATTTCGCTTTCTTTTTTGCGTACCACAAAAGACAGTAGAATACGATAACGTTAATAACCTTGCAGTTATATAATTGTATAATTGCCACTTGACTCTAGTCAATTAGTGGAGGCGATTCCAAGAAGCCACAATAGTCGCGGGATCTAATGAATTAATTGGAGTGTGTTGCTGCAACTCGGCTCAATTCATATCCTTAGTGTTAATAATTTTCTCGCCTCTGAATTCATGCAGAAACTGAAGAAATAACTTTTGAAAAATTGATAAAAATTATCGAAAATTTGTAGCTTATTCTGCTTATAATAATAATAATTATTATTATTGTTTTTTATTAGTAGTTATAACAGAGATCATGATTAATTACTGAAGGATACCCTTGCTTAATACATTATGACCCGCGAAAAATAATTTCATGGCAGAAAAATTCACTTTGAGTCAATTTCTTACTCTAGCAACAAGTCGTTTGGCTGCAATTGAAAGAACAATTGCCAGAGGAGTAAATAAATCTTATGAAATGAAATTTTCTGCTATATACCAGGCGTGATTGAAATCCCAAGAAAAATTCACATTCTCCAGAATTTTTGGCACGTATATTTGATTCGGAAACTTTCCTTCTTTCTTATAGGGTAGACAGGGTGAGTTACGGTTCAATAAATAGTTTGTGTTACTTTTAGAAGAAGGATTTTACGATATTTTATTTTGGAATTATGATGAAATAATGAGAATAAGATTATGAGAGCTATTTTCCAAAATGTAGTTAGTTGACGATTTATTATGAATGAAAGAAGGACTTGACCAATGGGACCACAGTTACCTCGCTGGAGAATTAATGTCGCGATCAGTACAACCGCGGAAAAGCTGGCGCGTTGGAGCGCGTAATTTATAGCAAACATGCACATAAATAAGGACGCCTACATAAATAAACAAGGAAGAACGCATGCGCAAATGCTAGGAGCGCAAACGCCCCAGTCTAAGAGGATTTACAATGCATTCGAATTGCCGCACTTGCAACTGGCGATAGATAATGAAGGGTTGCTTGCAACAGGTTTATCTATTACTTGACACCACCATGATCGATGCATCTTCTCGATTTAATCGAAAATCGATCCACCACCAGTCTTTTTTTTCGAAGTAAAATTTTTTCAGCTCATCAATCGATCCAAATTACCCGTAGACAAATTAATGCTATCTATAATATTTTCTATATATTATTAGGTCCTTTCGAGAAAATATTATAGAAACAAAATTATGGAAAAATAATATTAGGTTCTATATTAATTTTCCTATAATATTTCTTTGTAAGGGGGATATATAAAAAATGACAAAGTATCAAAAAACGAATTGTTTCTTTGAAATTAAATGGAAATTAAATTATTGTAAGATTGTTGGCCTTGAGGCGAAATTTGGGGTCTTGATTCCATAATTAGGGATAGGTATATCTCATATCAAATCACTGAACTTGATACCCGGTTTTGTAATACATAAAGAGCAATCAAGATAGGTTATCATTTGACCGTTCTCGTCAACGCCTTGAAAAAACGAGTTTTGCAACTCTTGATTTAAAGGGAGAAGAAATCGCGATGAGTCGGGCGAATCTATAAACCTGATTTCTTCAGGGTTAACTGGTTGATGTTAAATAATATTTTAAAAGGCTTCCACAATACACTCGTTATTCTCGATGTACTAGAAAATAATTTATTGATATCATTATTAATTTTTTATAGGTCAGATTCCGGAAAATAGATGATTATTTTATTATTTATTCTGATATTTATTTTACTATTTATTTTACTATTTATTTTACTATTTATTTTGATATTTTACTGCAGAGTGCATAAAATTCTGATTAATTATTGCCCGTAAAGCCAGATTTGATTAGATATATTTAAAGAATGAAATAAAACTGAAATTTGTGTGCTGTGGATGGTTGAAGATTGATGTGAAGTTTAAACCTTAATTTTAAATTCTTTATGGACTGTAATATGAGGCTCATTGATTTGTTTCATGGCTGACGATCCTATAAGTGAGTCGGATGCCATAAAGATACGGTATGCTGCACACAAGGTGAAAACAGGTGTAAGCCCTGCCCCCAATCGTTTCTTGGAAGGTTTATATCATCTTCAATCTGATATAATTCCCCTAATTAAGCTATTAACGATCATATGAGATTCTCTGTGATAACACTGACATTGGAGTTTCCTCGTTTGAAAATTGAAATTTAAAGGCAGTTATTCACTCTTCCGATTCTATTATTGCTTTAAAATTAAAACTTATGGAAAGGATGATGAAAAGAGCAAGAATTCAAGTTTTAAAGCTAATTAAAATTTAATGTAAATTATTCAGACAGCAATAACTATGCAAATTTGCAGTAATATACAACTGAAGACCTCAAAATTTCAGAATTAAGGAACTGAAAAAGATAAGATATTTCTTGGATTCTAAAGTTTCAATTTTATGAAAATTTATTATTCACGAGGTTTTGCAATTTACTCAGCTTACAAATTTAACTTCAATTCATTTTCTTGAGCCAAGTCCGGAATCTCAAAAATCCTAGAGCAAAAGGTCAGTTTTGACGGTTCTCTTTAATCAATTATGAACAAATTTATCTCATGTAAAATTTTAAATTTTTTCTCTCAATCTCAGAGCTAAATTTTTAAATAAAATCAATTTGTAATCCTTGTTTGGAAAAATTCTATTAGAGCGACTGTTAGCGATTCAGACATTGTGCTTTCAATTTCATCGGCTTCTCTTTTTTCATACTTTTATTGAAAGCCATATATCTAACACAGTAAATTCGTTTCTTGACTGTACCGGGCTGCTGTATTACTTTCCATTCAACCGGAAGTTTCAAAAGCTCCTTGTTAAATATATATATATGTGTGTATAGGATTATATAGGGTTAACGTGTCTGATAGACCAGGTGCTGTTAATCGCAGCACACGTGATCAATTGCCATCAAAATCAAGCGAATGTACTTTCAAATGCCACTGACGATGAATTATAAAAAATCTGGTGTGCAGTTTCTTTTTTCATTTTAATTTACTAAAAATTATAAAATAAAACTTTTGTCACATTCCATCCCCGGTTCAAAGATTCTAAATTATTCCAAATGACAAATATTTCATTCAATAAATGTCTTTTTTCATGAAAATCTTTTTAATCTTAGATAGTTTTAAATATTCTCACGAAAATAGTCGCCAGGAATAAACATAAAAGCCACTCTCTCAGTCTGAATTATTACAGAAGTTACTACATAATGAAATTTAATTAAAAATAGAAAATATGATTAAGGAAAGTTGATATTTGAAGTAGTTATATTATGTCATCCTTGAGAATACGTAAATAAATAAACTGTCTCAAATGTGAAATAAAGTGTCATTACGAAATAGATAAACATCAGGTGGATACAAAACGGAACCAATAAGTGACGCCAAATCGTCTCCCTGGCAGTCATGCAGTGTTACTTTGCTAACGAGAGTTTAGTTTTAGATTTAGTTATAGTAGCAGAAGCCAATCTTTAAACGCTGTTTTCCCCGAGGAGTTTTGCTTTTCTAGATATGAGATTATCAAAGTGAAACTTAATTTAGAAGAGCATTCGGTGATTTCTGAAAAAAGAACAGATTATGAAATGCCCAAGACTTTGTCTCTACTAAATTCGTCACTGCAAGTGACAGCGATATAATAGCATAAATATAGGATATATATACATATATATATACACATATATAATTATTCATTGAAATAAAGCCTTTAATTTAATCTCTCTTGATTTAGACCTCATCAGAAAAGTATTCTGAGGCTTCAGAGTTTCTGTTTCTGCAAATTCAAATGAAAATGTGGAAGGTAAATCCCACATACTCGAGATAATCCTGATTATTCTGTGAAAAGAGGATTTCGGGTAAAGTAAGGAGTGGCTCAAAACAGAGTACTGAGCCCTGTTTACACGCGGATAAATCATTTATGGAGAGGTTCATAGGGAGAATGTCCTAGACAAGAAACTAGGGTCATTTTAATGCCAGGAAGAGCCACTGGCCTGAAATGTAACGTCCGTCAATCTCACATAAATGCTTGTCGGAAGACGTCTCGACTTTATTTTGCACAGGACCTTTGTATGTCAGGCTCATAGCTCGCTGCCCTAATCTCAAATGGATTCGATATTTTCTCTTTGTTTGGTTTGATATTTTTCCTTGGTTCGGTGCTCCTGTAACACTCGAATCTCCCCAACAAAAGTGTTTGAAAGCCTCCTCTCTTCTGGAAAAAGAAAAATATATTCGAGCTTCAAGCAACTGCTTATTTATACATATGTCAAGAAAATTAGTTTACTCTCTAAATCTGAATTAGTGAAAAGTGAGCCACTAATTTACTTTAGTGAAAATTTTTACTAATTATTAGTTGTATTTCACTATTTCAATTCGTAGTTTTCAACTATTCACTAAAGTTTTAGTTAAAAGTAACTAACAATTAGTAGAATTTTTCACTAAAGTAAATTAGTAACTCACTTTTCACTAACTCAGATTTAGAGAGTACAGTCATTTTTTTAATCGTACTTGAAGTTTAGGTCATATAGAAAAGAAATTGATCAAAAATACTTTATGAAGAGGAGAGTCATATTCATAGAAGTGACTATAATTTATTCTATCTATTCTAAAAGGATGATTGAGTCGAAGTCGAAATATCGTAACGCCTATCGATATAGTGATTTTCGACAATCGATACTTGCCGAATTGTAAATTCCGTGTGAATTGAATTAGAATTTTGAATTTGGTTTCGTTAATAATCATTTTTTCACGAGTCTAAATTCGAAATACATTGAAAATCCAGGAATTTTAAGGGATATTTTGGAATTTTTAAAGATTTCATGGGAGATAATGGGATTTTAAATGTTATTGTAGAACTTTAAAGAATTTCAAGAAGTTCCTGGGAATTTTTAGAATTTTTTACGACTTTAATCAGATTTCAATCGGACTTCAAGGTACTTTTATGACATTTAAAATATGTATTTTGTGGGATTTAAATAATAAATTAAAAATTTTCAAGAGAATTTTATTGAGGAATTTCAAAATCTTTTTATGATTTTTAAAAGATTTTGTAGAATTTACAAAGAATTCGAAGGTTTTCGTCAAATTTTAAGGGTTCTCAAAAAGCTGTAAATTTTTTAAGGGTTTTCAAAAAATTCTTCGATTTTTAAAAGATTTTGTGAAGCTTTAAAGGATTTCATGGAATTTGATAAGATGTCTATGTAATATTTTTAAGGGATATAAAAGATATACAGAGATTTAAAAATTTGTCATGGAATTTCAAAAGGTTTCTAGGAATTTTTAGAGATTTTCTCGAATTTTAACCTGGATTTCAGAAGATTTATGAGTTTGAAAATTTTTATGGAATTTTTAAGGATTTCATGGAATTTGAAGATATTTCTAATAATTTTAATAGATTTTAAAGGATATAAAAGGGATTTGAATTATTATCATTGAATGTAAAAGAATATCAAGAAGTTTCTGAAAATTTTAAGAGATGTTCACGAATTTTAAGCGTTTTCACAGGTTTTCAAAGGCTTTTTGGAATTTTTAGGGATTTTCACGAAGTTTAGCATAGATTTTAAGAGATTTGTGAAATAAAATATAATAAATTATATAAATTTGAAAAAGAATGTAAATGCGCGCGCGGGGGGCGCGCGTTCGTTCTTGTAAATCGAAAAAGGATGATCTGAAATATGTAACCATAAATCACTGTATATTTGGTGAAAGTTTATCTTATTTTGTCATAGGAAACTTTTAAGCAACTGGATAACTTTATAACTTTATTGATAACTTTATATATCCTTTGCGGATAGTTTTATCATGACTATATGATGAGAATCTTCAATACAGATTCTTTAATATTGGAAATGAGAAAGGTACAATATCCTTCTTACTGTAATCTAAAAGGATATTTCAACCAGTTGGATCTCTATGATACTTTGAAAGGTATCCTTTCCGTAAGAACGACTTCTGTCAATTTCTCGCGCAGCTTCAGGAAAGATCTTATGATTCGATCTCAATGCTTTATATAAAAACTACATTTTGGACGCTTTATCCTCGTGAATCTGAAAGGATTCCCTATTTCCTATCGTCCTGACACGTTGCTGTCATTCTTAAAGATCTTTCCATAAAAGCCTTTCTATTACTTGTACCTGAGAAATGAAAACTATCTGATTTCAATTTTTTCAATTTCTGTTGTCTACCAACTCCTCGATTATATTTTTTATAATCAATGTCATTCATGTTTCCAAACGTGTTTAATGTCTTTCGTGATGATTATTATAATCTCGATCTATATATATTTTGGAAAAAAGTTGGACTAACAAGTCTACTTTTTTTTGCTATTCCTTCAGTCTTCCTGCTTGTCTATACATATAGCAAATTTCTAAGAATCGCTTCAATTAGCAACGATCAAAGCTTCTTCTTGCCTTACCTCTTTTCGCAGAAGTTTCGTTCCGTCACTGATTATTTATCTCAAATTCAGAATCAAACCATCATTGACAAATATAGCTTTGATTTTAATTTCGACTGATTTTAAAAATTATTGTCCTTGCTATTTGTGAGGATTTTTTATCTATAGATATATAACTTAGATTTAACCCTAACTCTGAAAATTTATGAAAAATGTTCGTTTGAAGTTGCAATTTGCCATTTCAGACTGAACTTTTCTCCTCTTGACAAAAAATGAACTTGGGGACGAAAGGGGAAGAGCAGCTTATAATCGTCTGCAATTTTGTTAATTGCATCACTAGACCTCTGATAATTATCCTTTTTGTTCGCGGACAAAAAAAGTATGACCGCTTTTGTTTTATTGCAGTTATTCAGTTAATTTGGGCTACTCTCTCTTAAATTATAACTTATGACTTGTTTTATGTAGGTTTTTTTATATTTTATGTTATATAGGCCTGTAAATATTTTTCCCCTTTAAAAAAAAGATTAAAAATCGAAAATTTATTTAATGGTTCTTAAAATCTGTCGACTTAAGACGTTATTGTATGTATCTGCATAATGAAAGACACTTCGGCGAAATTGAAGTTGATGAATCATGAAAAATTCATCTCCTTTTACATCTTGACAAAATTCCATGTATTTTACCGTGTTTAAGTTTGCGAAAAGTTTCCTCCAAGCGACTTCAAACATTACTACTGAATATTTCGAAATTCAATATTTGTTTAGAAAGTTTGATTTGCTGTGCTTTTGATTAAAACTTAGCCCATAACAGTTACGAGAAGCGGTGCAAATTCAGATGAGATTATTGACGATCTTTTCATGTTTATATATGTAAATAAGTTTTCATCATTTATCCGACCTATTTTTTATATATAGACTTTTTTTC
The DNA here is from genome assembly GCA_900474325.1 of Synergus umbraculus. Classification (NCBI taxonomy): domain Eukaryota; kingdom Metazoa; phylum Arthropoda; class Insecta; order Hymenoptera; family Cynipidae; genus Synergus; species Synergus umbraculus. The sequence continues at coordinate 11,747 of UCOK01006914.1, forward strand.
AAAAACTCAAAAAAAAACTCAAATATGTGAATGTAGTTGTTAGTTATTATTATATTATTGTTCAACTGTTTCTTCATTGTGCAGTACTTTGATCCACTTTTGGATCAAAATCTGGGACTGTGGGATTTTGTCCAGAAAAATAGAAATTCGCATCTGGTTTATGGTAGGGAATGGAATAGGAATAAAAACAAGGAAAAAAATGGTAGTAGAAAAGAGAAAAAGGTGAAGTGGCCTTTCAACGGGAAAAGGACACCTTTAGTATTGTGACACGAGGCTCAAACGTTTGAGATCATTATTCTCGATTACATCACAACCGATTGGTCTCCGTGAATGGAGATATTTTCGATAATTCTAGAGTTCAGTACGTACTTGAAAGGCATACGCGCTTATCTAGACCTGTCATGATTTTCGTGATAAATGAGGTTGTATATTCCCTCATATTTCTCTCAAATTGGGAAAACTATAATATTGAAATTAAACATGTCCACTGAAAACTGCAATTAACACAATTTAGATACTTTTAGGTACTGAGGTGAAGGGTTGGAAAAGTACTGTAAAAAGGGTCAACTTTATTATACGAAAATTTATCGGCATCCAATTTTTATGAACTTTCCATATTCTCTGTTTAAGTAATTTTTATGAAAAGCTTGATAAGCTCTGAAAGTACATACTTCTTTTCTTTTTCATTGATATACCTTTCTTATTATTCATTAATACCTTTTTCTTATATAATCCTGCTGGTAAACTTTCCTCCTTTTTGCAAAGTTTTTTCCACCTTGTGTATTTTTCAGAAAGGTTGAGGGAAAAGAGATGAAAAAATCTAGACGAGTGTCGTTTTCAGAGTGGTTTTCTGTTTATGTCAATTTATATCATGGACCTTCCTATATAGCTTTATTTATAAGATCCCTTTTTGCAGTCTCATAGGACAGGCGATTTTCCAGAACTACGAACACATATAACCGCTGCTTGATCACAGATTTTTCATCCTCATTTTAAAAATAGATCAACTCATAGCCTTTTTTTTCGCGTTCAATTTCATTTCAGAGTTTTGTCTTCCTCTCAAAATTCCAGCGATTCCTAAGCCTTCAAATTTTGTATAAATTATATTTCCAACGAGAAATGGATTAAAAAACATTTTTAAATTAAAAAAGATGATAATCAGTAGACTTTAGTAAAAAGGAATTTTCAATAGTTTTTTTCTGAAGTATAATAACTAGAGTGTTGAAATTTTTTACATGCTTAATGAAAAATCGCTACTCTGCACTGAACTGTATCGTAACGTATTCGTATCGTATTGATCGTGCGAACTCGTGGTGAAACACAAAGGGATTCTTTGTCGGAGGCGACGCAAAAACGATTCCGTAAATCTCTTCTTCGTTCATGATGCAACTCGCATATATGTATGAGAATGTGTATGATCATAAACTTGGTTAATGTACAGTATTTTTTACAAGCCACGTGGGGAATCGTACCATGTATGCGTATACAGAAACTGGTTGTCCATTCATGAGTTTCGTTCAGGTTCACCGACATTCAGTTCTCCACTTTCCCTTCAGCATAAGTAAAAAACTAAAAAAGACTTTGAAATAGATTCAAGAACAGAAATCTTACTAATTTATTACATTTTCTTACTTCCTGATTTACAATATTAGCATTATTTCTTACAATACTACAAATTTCTACACTGAGAAACTCTATGTTAGAAAAATTACTACACAGAAAAAACCAGGACTGAAAGTGTTTACAGCTGAAATCAGTTTTTAAGCTGAATTTCAGTCTTCAGTCAGTTTTTAGTCTTGTTTTAAGTCTAAGAAATCTAAAAACAAGACTGATTTCAGCTGTAAACACTTTCAGTCCTTGTTTTTTCTGTGTAATATCGATAGCAAGTAGGGACAAAATCCCAAAATTGAGACATTTTAATACAGAAAATAATAAATTTTACTATTTCAATAGTAATTTTTCCTATTTAAATAGTAAAATTTATTATTTTCTGTATTAAAATGTCTCAATTTTGGGATTTTGCCCCTAGTTGCTATCGATATTAGTAATTTTTCTAACACAGAGTTTCTCAGTGTACATATAAAATGTCTCTCATTTAGAATATTACGATTGCAATTTTTTGTTATAAAAATGAGGTCGATATCTGAATTGCCATCTGCTTATTTCATAATTCCCTTGATTCACATGTCCTGAAATTTGGTCCGCGATCGTGCTTGCGACAGCTGTCAGAATTGTCCAATAATCTCGACGTGATGAGAACGGCGCTGTCATACAAAAATCATTAGCAAAGAGAGAAATATATTTTCAAACAGAAGTGAAGTGTGAGTACACATGGTACTCACATTTGCGAGAAATGTACAGAAACTGTATTTAAGCTGAGCACTCGGTTTTTTTATTAACCTTCGTAAATTTTAAGTGGTGCCTTTTGACGTGAAGTCCGAGGGAAAGGTATTTTTAAGAACGCCCTCATACCAGAAAGCGAACCTCACATTCAGATGTGCCCTTCGGTAAATTAAAAAGTCATTCTCTTTACATTATTCTCCGCAAGCCAGAGGGACGTTTTTTCTTATCCGTTTTTTGATTGCGTCAAAAACTTGATTGACTCTTGCGTTGGCTCAAATCTCGTTTTTTCTTATATTCAACATTGTAGTTCCTTATCATAGAAAATTGGAAATATCAAGTTTTCATCACGATCTAAAGATGAATACAGACTCTCCCCTATACTCCAAAGTAATTACTGTTGATACTAACGGAGTAAATCTGTTATTCTGTTTCAGACTCCCGGAGTGGTTCCTAAATGGTCGCTGGTAAATATTATAAATTATGTTCTCTATTTTTAAATGGCAATTTCTTCTCCCATAAGGAAAAAGACCAAAGGTACCACTGATTATAAAGAAAAATGCTTTTGGGGCCCAAATTCAGTTTTACTTCATTTTTATTTTACTGAAATGTGAATGTCCAAATATCAATTTTTTTTTATTTTCCGATTCGTTATTTACCTTAATTTATATTTCTACGAATTTCTACATAATATATAATGTTTATTTTACCGAATATAAATCAGAGTAACATTTCGGTAAAATGAAAATTAGGTAAAAAATTGAATTTGGAAAATATTCATTTAATATGCATTTAATTTCTATAAATTGCCGAGTGAAATTTAATTATGGTATATTGGCAATACACGTATCATTTGTGAATGTAATTAAATGAGGAGTATTTAATTACTAATTAATTTATAAAGTATGCATTCCTTTTTGAGAATTGTTTAAAATTAAAACGTTCGTCGTTGGTTTGAAAATAACGGGAATAAGTATTGCAGGAAGAGTGCTTTCGAATATTTTATAGAGGTAAAATCATAGAAATGAAGCTTAAATTTAGAATGAGGAGGTAGCAACGAAAACGAATATTAATATTATATTCAGAAGCTGAATAATAAGGGATATTTATTTATTCTCGATAAAAGCGCCTGGCGACAGGTTTGTCGGGAAAAGAGTGGGATGCGCACATGCGCAATGGCCTTTAACCTCCTTGCAAAGAACACCGTTACTTGAAAGTTCCTTTTCTCTTGCTTCCTTTACGGAAAACGTGAGCGACAATCTTGTCCTCTGTAACTAACAATAAGCTATTATTGCCGCCACGTATAATTTTTTTCCGAATTTTAGTTAATTTTCCATCATTTCAGATTGAAATGAATGACTAGAAAATGGACAATTTTAATTTCGAAACCTTTAAATTGAATAAATTGAGTAATTAAGACACAGAAAAAATAAAGTGCCAAGGTATGTTGTGTTTAGTCTGATAGAATTGTGAAACAACTTTAAGTCGTTGAATTTTTTATATGTTGTCATAGACTACTTTACACTCTTGAGTGTTGAAATAACACTATTAGAATATGTTTGTTTAAGGCAAATTTAACACCAGATCCAGTGTTAAAATAACACTTTGTTTTTTCTGTGAAATGATTAATTTAATTGTTATGAAAGCTTGCATCTTAATTGACCGCTTTCAACTCTTACTTAAAGTACAAAATTAGTTTTAGACTACTTGGCAACTGCTAATATAGTTTTCCATCGATTTATATTGGCCGCCGGGTATTAAGCGGATGTTAATATTTGATTGTCGGTTGCTGGGACTAAAAGCGCAGGCGTGTGCATCTTCGATCGCTCTTTCTCTTTCTCTCGATTTCTGCACCTCTACGACTCTCAGAGGTAAAATACCATTGCAATTTCATGGTATAAAATCTCATCTCGTCAAAATTTTAAAAATCTAGTTGATCTAGATTCACCAATTCAATGTGTCATGTATTTCGCTAATGACAAATTATATCTAATGGAGAACAAAAATATCAGAAATATTCTTCTTACTCTTTAATGCAATTATCAAATCAATTGATTTTTTTTAATTATTGGAAAGAGAGTTGATTAATCCAATTCAGCTAAAGTCTGCTGGTATATGTAGATTTGAATCATCCTTAATTTACTTGTTACCAACCAGAATTTTTAGTACACGTACTTTTCTGTGCTGGATTTCATTTTTAGACTAAAATATTGCGAGACCTTTTATATATTTTTAAGGATTTATCTATATCGACAAGTTCAGATTGATTATTTCACTCACGTTCAGGATTTTCCTGAGATTTTCAATGTGTTTTGTCGGGACTATAAATTGCAAAAAGGCCAAAAAGGTTCTCTTGCTCTCGTCAGTTTACGTTGAGTCGTCGACTTTCAAACGAGTAGTTCGCTCTCCGTCATCCAAAGCAGTTATTCGACGATCTGTCGCCTTCGTGGAATGAACGAGCCATTTGCAATTTCGTAACGCGATGCCAGCCCGAAAATAGACGACTTTTGCGCGTATGGTGCGGGCGTCTTCGTCGAAAGGAATGAACCGTGCTTTGGGTAGAAAAAAAAAAGATTTCTCGTCAGCTGATTGGAGTTCTGCCAGTTTAGTGTATGAACAACGAACGAAATTTCGGTAAAAGTACTACATCTTGTCTTGTGTATCACAAGAAGGGAAAAAAAGGAGAAAAAAAATGTAAAAAGAAAAGAAAAGTAGTCCAACAGGTACATCAACCTCTGGATCAGAAATCACTTCGATTATCTGAATGATTTTCTTGACACTTTACATTTTTTTCTTCATTTTTGCCCAAAATTTTCTTTATTTTTAAATTTGCTTTCAACTTGCCTGCATAAAACGGGAAATTAAATAAAACTTCTGAAAAATTCATACTCTGTCAAAGAGAGAAAAATCATATCCTATATTTCTAAACGTTGAAATTTTTCTCTCTGCAACCTACCAACTTCATTTGACCGAATTCTCGATAATTTGGAGCGGAGATTGAACATTAGATTTCACGTTCGCTCAATCCTTCGGGAATCGAATGGTTCTAGCGGTAGTGCCATGGAAAAAAGTAAAAAAAGAAAAATAGAATGAAATTAATTCACTGGAAACAGATACGATCGAATCGGTCAAGAAGGATTCACCTTATGCTTCGATGTTCCATTATTCAATTTCTATACTGGTCTTTTTCATTTATTTTCTCTATTTCGTCCCAGCAACATTGCATCTGGTTTTCTTGAACTTAATGTCTGTCCATAGAAATCAAATCAGGCGACATATGCATTAAATTTAAAAAAAATGACTTCGTAAAAAAAACTGAAAGAACTACTCGCGAAAAACTGTTTTTAAGTCCATTTTACACGGGCATTTATCGATTCTTTCTCATCTGTAGCGGTTTGCTTGATATTCAAATTATATGTCTACACCTAAAGTGCGAACCGCAGTAAGTTGTTTTCATTGGACAAGATATATAGGATTTTTATTAAAAAGATGCAGACGCGACTGTTTTGATTTTTAGAACTTGAATATCTTAAAATTATAAAGAAAAATTGTCGCTTTCTCGTTGATATTTCGGTGAAACAGATGAAGTATGTTTTTTATAATATTAGTCAAAGAGATAGTTTTTATTTTTGTATTGCCTAAAGTCAGTTTCCGCCCTTTTGCAGCCAAGTCATGTTTGCCTATCTGTCCTCGTTTCCTTAGCCACATGACACTTCTTCAGCTCTTTCCCGTGTCTTTATTGTGTCTGCAAAAAATTATCTTAACACGTGTTCTACAGACGCGTTTAATTAAGAATTTTGGTGCCAACTTTCAGAAATTTAAGACGATTGCACAAACGCACACAGACACAGTTAAAATACTTCGAAAGTTTCCAGTCTTCATTTTATTAATCTAACTTTTGATATTCATTATAAAGTTACTTTAAAAAATGATTTATAAAATTCTATTTTTTTTTTTTTTTTTTTTTTGAAAGATATATTTGTACCTTACCCCATTCACAAAGAGTTTGCCGCCCCTAGGTTAAGAGTAGGGTAATATTCAGCACACCGGGTGTTGCTGAATGACTTGGACGCTTTGTTAGAATCTGGTTGCAAAAACCCCTCCCGAAAAAATACTCGGAATTAGACCCTTTGGTTCTTTAAAGTTTAAAGGCTCAAAAGAATTGGAAAGTTAATGCAAAGAAACTAAATTTCATTTAAACATTTAAAAATTATTGCAAATTTAATACTTTGTAAAATTCCTTACTGCGTTTTCGAATTCTTTTTTATCTAGTGATAAATTTCATAAAGTCCAGATAATAATACGTAGTAAATTTGCTAACATGAAATTTCCATATCTTTAAAATGATTAAAAACATAATTTAAAAAGGAATGTATTATAACTGTAGAAAAATATTCAACGTCGTTGAACTTTCTGTATGTTTACGGAATAATTTAACTACTCAACAATAACTAATTATTCAGTGCAGTGTTTACTGATATCAGTAATGGTTCTTGGGAACGATTACTATATTTCTATCTCTAGTCTCTAGATAAAAATACATTTGTAAATTCTAAAGCCTGTGTATAATGAGGAATAAGTCATTGGTAGTTGGAGGTATAAAAAGTATAAATATTCAGTTTTTTCGCGAATCTTTTGCAAAGGTGTTGTACATATAGTTTTATACGCGTGCGGTTATAGACTCCTGATTCGTTTAAATTCTAACTTCCTGCTCCGAAGAAATTATCACACCTTATTGTATAAAATATGTAAGTGTATATTTATTTATTTTCATTTTATTAGTGAAACATAGACAGTTTGAAACATGCATTTTCAATCCCAAAATATCTCGATCTGGACTGCAATTGGTACATGAATACGAAGCTTCGCTTCACTGCATTGGTATTAAAACCCAAATAGAGAGACGAGCATCGGTTGCTAGCCCTCAAAACGATGTTACTATTTCGGCTTTATAAACGATTTCTTAACACAAATACATATCAGCGTGAAATTGATGTTCAGACTCAGACAGATGTTGGGCTTTCAATGTTTTCCTTTGAGATAAATACGATGGCACTTTTAAAAATTATTTCCCACAAAGGGAGAGAGTTATATATACATAATAAACTGGAAATTATTGACTGATATTCAATTTATAACATATAATAAAAATTCCTTATTTTTGCAAATCAAGTATCGTAACGAGAACGCATACAATGTGCTTGTGCTTTATCAGATTATGTGATTATATGAATATATGATTATATGATTATATGATTATATGATTATCTGGTTATCTGATTGGAAAACCCGCTTGTGGATTTTGAGATCAAAGAAAATAAAACAAAGTCAATAATTCTCATCAGCGATGGTGAATATGCTGATATACATTCACGTAAAACGAGATGCGAAAAGTTTTAACAATTTTCCAATTTTCCTGCAAATATTATCTCTTCTGGCTTCTATTTAATGAAGAAAATGATACATATGTATTAAGCTCATCCAAGCCGAAAGTTCCACTCAATGAAGCATAACTTATTTTTTTATATGCTCTTTCCATAAAAGAGATAAAAAGTGAAAACGTTCTTCGGCAATTGCCAAATGAGTTAGAGGGAGAGTGTTCAAATATTACCTAGAGCTAAAATTAAAAAGAGTGATATTTTACAATTTCATTTAAAAAAGTATTATACCATGTTTAAAATGAGTTTTAACTCGTTTTCGAAGTAATTCTATTTAATTAGCTTGAAAATGAAATTTCCAGAAACAGGTATACTTGACTGGCATTGATATTTTAATTGAAATGATTGAAAAGTTCTGAACGTTCAAATGAACGAATTTTTGTATTGATTGTATTTGTAACTATAACAAGTTTTTAAATATTGATTAATTTACATTAAAAATAATAAAGAATTAAATAAACTTGTAATCCAGATTGTTATTTTTAGTTGGCACAATATTTCTGGATAAAATATAATTTAAAAAAAATATTTCGTTCATTTGAACGTTCGAAACTTTATTCACATATTTTAATTGAAAGCTTTCAACATATATATGTATAGGTATATATAGCATTAAGCTTTTGAAAATGATTATTAATTAAGTTTGAGGTTTGCATGTAAAATGTAAACTGAGGAAGACTTGGTCTATTTCATTTTGAATCCCAAAGGTGAATAGAACGTTGAGGAAATAATTTTATGGAATCCTCTTATCTAAAGGATTAAGAATGATTATTTATGTATAGAGAGTATATATGGATTTTCTTTCACTAGCGTCTACTATTGACTTTTTTTATTTATAATCAGTGCTTTATATGTTTAGTTCTGACTTCGATTTAATTCATTCTCTTCTATTTTTAAGTTATGTAAATACTGAAAGATAGAGGGAAACAAATTTGCTTCTTTCCAATTTCTTTTTTGCATAATAACTTCCTTTTGACTGCTTCTTTGCCAAAGACGGTGACTTTTAATTTTTGGGAAAAAATGGAAGTTGGACATTTTGCTGGTGAATTTCATGGACTCAATTATAAAATACTTGTTTCAGTTTTCCAGGATTTTTGATATTAGTTTAATATGCCGGACAAACTGGAATTTCTTTTGTATTAAAATATTTTGAATATTAATTATGATAATCAGTTAATTCTAGGAAAATGTCTAAATATGAAAATTCATTTTTCCGACATTTATCACATTAATCTCTTCGCTATCATATTGCGATCATCTCTTTTTTTTCATTTTAAACGATTATATGACACCATACATTATTTAAGGAAGATACTCAGTGCCGCGTCACTCTCGATTAAAGCAATTCATCTGGTTACCAATAAACCCAGACGATGTTCCTATCTCTCATAGCTGGCGAAGGGTGACAGCTGTCAGATCCTCAGATCTCATGCTAATCTGTATTCGTCAGCTTGAAATCTGATGTCTACTATGTAGTAGTGCTATATAGTCCTCCCTTCAGAAATTCATCTTTTGTTCTGAATTCCAAATTTGTAACTTGCTCCCTAATCTACATGACATTGATTCCCTCATCGGAAAGGAAATTATTATTATCAAATTTTCTTGATTGCTTCACCCAATTTTCAATTAAATTAATTCCTTTAATGACAGTTCTATAAGATTTAGATATTAATTTCTTCTCTCAATTTCTTTCTATCCATTTACATTATCCATTGGTGCACATACATATCTGCGAAAGACGAGAATTTACATATTTGACTGATAGCTGCGGTTTCTCATTACTTCATTGAATTTAAGAATTTCTTTCTTTTTTTCCTCAGATACATTGTATACGTCGATAACCTTTTCTGATTTATCTTGCCTCACTTTTCGGTACAAATAGTAGCGCAAAGTTTGTAGCAGACGGAATTTCTTAGCTTAAAAACTTGAAAGTTTGAATT
>UCOK01006915.1:0-28309 GCA_900474325.1 Synergus umbraculus
ATTTGAAATTATAATAATTGCTACAATATACTTATTATACACTTTTCAATATTAGAGTACAGAAAAACCATAACCTACAAAATTCGAATAAAATACTTATATATAATATTATGAGTATAGTAGTCAGAAATTACACTATAAAAATTAAATACGAGATCAATATATAAATAATTTTTCCATTTTTACACATTACGTACCTGGATTAGTAATATTTTAAGTGTAAACTATATAAAAACTGGACCAAAAACAATAACATACACTTGTGGGCAAGCGGCACTCAAACTTCATCTGTCGTCTGCTAGTTGCATAAAACTCCACATTTCCCATATTTTCTACTTCACAGAGTTTATTTTATTCTATAAAAATGTCTAAAAACTTGAAGCAGTATACAAATTTTTAGTTAAACTTCATTTTTTTCAAAAATACAATTTCTATTATTCATAATTTAACTTTTACCGCTTTGGTAAATATTTTCCGGTCATGACCGGTAAATTTTCGGTATTACTCGGTAATACCAGTCACAAGCCATCACTAACTGTGCCGGAGTTAAGTGTCCTTATTAGTGTTTTCTTGCGCAGAGATGTCTACCTTCCCCCTCCCGAATCCATCCTACCGACGGCGATCAGAGTGTGAATGAAAAATTTGTTATTTTTCTTTTTCCGTGGACATCTCTGGATTAGAGAGACAACCGAGAGGTTGATACACTTGAACGTGAAGTTTAAATGTATCTTTATCGAGAGATCTCCAACGTGGAAAATTATAAATTAGTAAAAGAAGAAGGTTACTCTGCAAACAAGAGTTGTTACTAGTCGTTTCGTGAGTTGTTACACTAATAGAAACTGTTTTACCCAAATCACGATCCCCAAATCCTGATGCTCAAACTCTGATCCCCTTCCGCATGAAGTGTACTAGATACTAGATCCGAAAAGGGTAGGTCGAGTGGACACTATCTGCCAATTCTGGATATTCATATCAGCTAGATGGAAGACGACACCGTCAGGAGTGGAGAGGAAGAGGTCCCATCCGGAAGCGGTCATCCGGTCACTTCATACGTCGTCGTTCGTCCGAGTGAACCAAGAGCCGGAGGGTCGACAGGGGTTGAGAGATGACAGTTGGAGACGAGGGAATGGTATTACGTCCGCATGAACACCACGAGTGGCTGAATAATATCGTCGGCCGTTGCAGAAATTCAATTTCAGTAAATATCCGACCAGCAGCCACAACGAATCTCGTATTCGGTAGTCAACCCTTTAACCTTTACCTTTTACCCTTTCCACACTGTACTGACCGTGCCGAACCCCTTCCGGTATCGACCACGAACTACCGAAGAAAAAGAGACCTTTTTTGGCACCGCAAAGCGGTGAGCAAACTTTTTTGTACGCCGAATTTAAACTTGCGGATTCTCGGAGTTTTATCTGCACTGGTGGTTGTCGAATTTGTTGAATCTGCTATTTTTTGTTTCTTCCACTGCTTATAGCAAATCAATGCCTTTTATATTTACATTAAGTTAAAGTTTGAATATCATTCTCAATTTATGATATTTATGTACATCTTTTCATTCGGTAGATCTTTGGGATGGAGTTCCGACTCGTTATTAGATGCTTATCAAATTCTAGCTACATTTGAAAATCTAGTGAAAGTAGTTAGTAGGCGTAAGTAGTGGGCGTATTTTTTAGGAGTTGTTAGAAGGCGTGGTTAGTAGATGTATTTAAGTGGATTTGGATAGTGCGTTTAGTGGAAATAGTTAGTAGGTGTGTTTAGTGTACAATGTTAATGGGCGTTGTTAATACGAATATTTAGTAGGAGTAGTTAGAAGGCATGGTTAGAATGCGTGATTGTAAAGAGATTGTAAAGAAATTAGCGGGCGTGGTGAATGAGCATGAGTTTTTGCAAGTTTTAAATGAGAATAAATAATGGAGTTTTTTTTACACTTCCCAAAAACTAAAAAATATTGAATTTGCTTTAATTGCTTTAATGGCTCGCTTTCTACATTAAATCACGTTAAAAGTAATTTTCGGTAGAGACTTTTGGAATAAAAGCATCCTCAATAATCCTCTTCTTTTCTGATGTGACACAAACTGATAAGCTTGACCTTGATTAAAATCTCCTTTCCCAATTTCTAAAGCCATTCAAGTGGAGAATATTTTCTCTATCAGATCGTGACCAATGATATCCGCCTACGGGAAAATCAGCCGAATCGAACTTTATGCCTTAGAAGCCGTTCCTGTGACCCTTTCTTGAGTTTCCTTTATCTCGAACCTCTTGATGAAAATACTCATCGCTCCAATTTCGTCTTTTGGTCGACCTCTTGAGAACGATTTAGGAAGAGAAGATGGTCGAAGGAGGAGAGTTGAAACGCAAGATTTGTCGAATCTGTGAGGTGGAAACCCTTAAATACAAGTGGCCTTTTGCTTTACGATGCGTCCTCCACTCAAGGGCATCGAAAGTTTCATAATTTCGCTTCAGTAACGAGCAGGGTGGCAAAAGTACGGTAAAGAAAGGAAGAAATAAAAGAAAATGATGTCGTACGAAGAGAAATATTAGTCTAATCAATATTTTTAATAAACCTCTCCGGAAACAAAAATACCATAATATCAAGAATTCTTCTCGAGTACGAAGAATATTTATATCCCTCTGACCAATACCAATATATCATAAATAAATTGCGATTGTTTCTTTTTTCACATTGTTCTTCTTCCTGTTACACATTTGATATTAATGTTATTAGTTCGATCGCAATAATTTAATGTAATCTCTCATTTAAACCCATCTACAATGACTTATATTAACGTTGAGACTTTAACGTCTTCCTAGCACACTTTGAAAAATCAAGTACATAAATGAAATCGTAGATTCAACGACCGTGAAATGAATGCCTGTTTTTGTTTCAGCTCAGTGTGCTCCTCGTGGTGAGGCTAGCTCTGCTGCATGGAGCGTTGCCAAAGTTCTCTCCTCAGGACAACCCTGCTGCCTTTCATCCCTGTTTCCACGTCAGGTGAGTACTTGTAAATTTATCCTTTACGTTACATGAGAAAAGCAGGAAATAAGTTTTTCTACCCCGGGAATTTCCGATATCGTAGAACGTTATATCCTAGACGCTGATGTGCCTTCAATATCTCTTTGTATTGAATTCTAATTGAAACTTTCCCTTTTATCTTATGCGATAAATTTTGTTCATTATCTGAGAGCTCTATTACGTTCATTATAAATTAATTTTGATGTTCTCAACTCTGCTGCTCAGTGCATGAGTTCCTCTACCCGAAAGCAAATTGATATTCTTATTTTTTATTAGTCTTTTCTTTCAACTAAATATATCGATCTTATAGGAGATGTAAAATGCTTATCTAATACTTTCACAACCACAAATCTGATAAAGAATTCAAAGGTTTAACGTTGCTGATACGCCACTCTGAAGAACAAAGAAACATCACGAATTTGGTAAAGGAGCCACCAAAAGAAGAAAATGTAAGAGTGAAAAGTTAGAAGCGAGTTCACGGCTTAAGCCGACAGAAAAGGAGTAATTCCTTGGAAACTTTAAGATTCTGAGGCTTACCAAACTTGGCAATATCGCGTCAAGGGAAAGTCACAGAGAAGGAAAGTAAATGGAGAGAGAGAAAAAGAAAGAGAAACGGCATTTTAACTTGATCAGTTGGTTGAATTCGGGTCAATTCAAAAGAAACGTTCCAATGGACCAAAGTACATACCTCGGGGATATATATGGTTTCCTTATCAGAGTTCAAAGCAGTTCTCCAAGTCAATGTCGTACCTTAGCTTTTTAGGTGGTTCCGCTATATTTTCGACCGATCTCATAGCATTATATTCGATCTAAACTTGGTACTTATTTTTACTTCAGCCAGCACAGAAACGCTTCTCCAGTTTTGGTATTCTAACTGAAATTGCTTCCAGAACTTTTACTCTTCCAGGATTCGTTCTTAATATATTTTTAATAGGGTCTTATAAATGACGGGTTGGTAAGTAAATTCCCTCTTTCCTCCTTTCCTCTTCCGATTACCGGAAGTGACATTATCTTTGGGAAAACTGGATGACCTCCTTTTTTTTTTAAATTAGACCCATCTTCCTGAAATTGATATTGAAGTCGTGCAAAATTTGTCCCTGATGAATGCTATGGAAGAGAAACAATTAACGAACTTATTCTGCCTCTAAAAGGAGCTTAAATTCCCTTACGGTGAGGAAAACTAGAAAGCAAGTAGCCTATGCTGTAGCTCTCACACCCGGCACACATATCCTACCTATTTAGCATAAGAACAGACATACAAAGCACTTGTTTGCCGTTACACCATCGGAAATACCATTTTTTATTTCGATTCGTTTGGCTTAAGCATTCTTGTCTGCTCAAAATGTTACAAGCCATTGGTTGCATCCGGCGACAGGTTATGGTTCGTCGAACGCTACGGAAGCACAAGGAAAGCATGCTTGAAACACGATATAGAAAATCAATGAATGTCAGGAAAATTCCATGGATTCTTAGATAAGAAAAAGAAAAAATAAATAAAAGAGGTGTATAGAGAAAATAAATCAATAAAGAGGGTTGCTTCACTTTCAAATATAATGAAACAAAAGCCACTATAATACCAAATGAAATACATAAATCACTTTTCTGCTTCTTTGTTTTGCTTGGTTCAATAAGTAAAGTGAAACCAGATCGCTTGCGTCGATTTAATACCAGAACATCAGCTTTAATAATTTAATTACGTCGTGAAGTATTTCGAATTGCTTTCCATATTTGCATAAATTTATAGGTACGAATTAGTTATTACAGTAAGAGCGTGAATAAATTTATTCATTTGAAAATATATTATCTCGATGCATTCGAATTTTTAGAATAAACATTTTTTTTAAATCGTGATTCTCTTCGATTATGTTTACGATATCTGATCTTAGAATCAAGAAAAGCACTATACTTGCATTTGCAGTTCAACCGCGAATAAATCGAAATAGAAAGAAAGTGTTGCCAACATGAACTTTCTGCCACATAGCACTCTTTCGCTTTATTCTTCATTCAACTCGACGAAGGAGAGAAACAGGTTTTCATAGTACTCTATAAACGACCAACGATGGTTGTTCGATTCCTCTTCGAAGTTACGACAAGGAAATGTGAAACCTATTCAAGGAACTGCATTCGTAACGTAATTCTGACCTGAAGCTCGTTCCATTCTTATTCAATCTGCATTTCAAAACAATCAAATTGCTAAGCAAATTTCTAACCAAATGTTTTTTTTTTTTTGGTAAACCATCATTTATATATATTTTAATTCTATAGTCACTGGATATGAATTAATGAGTTCAGGGAACTGAGTATAATAGAAGCTATATTTCTCCCTAAGTAAATATTTATTATAAAAACCAACAACGCTTCCTAATCACTTTTTCGATACTCCTGTGAAGAGGCATTACACGTGTGTTGGTTGTTACACGCATAAGATCCAAGGGAACTCTCGACTGACAGAACTGGTGGGGAGCCAGTATCCCCTCCAAGTATCGGATATCAGTGCGCAGTCGCGTCCTGCGGTTCACAAATATAAGAGGACTGCACTACGAGTGAAACATCAGTTCGTCAAGTGCGAGTATCTAAGTCAACAAAACGAACCACACTTTAAACTTAACGGTTTTCTCCTCCTGTAGCAGACGATGAGCAACCATTCCCTTCCTCTAATCCTTTCCTTCTGAAATCGGCTTGATTAGTGACTCGCAGGAGCTCCTATGACCACTATTCGAGGCTTTAATTGTTTATTTATTTAATCATTTTTATTTTTTAAATACCCTATTATTTTTCGAAACTCATTCCTCTTCATTATTTTTCCATCCTCCGTTTTCTAACTTCTTTTCCATTCACCTTTTCTAAATTAACATTTCCAATCTGTTTTTCTTCACTCCCCAGTGGGCAAAAAATTGAAAGAAGTTTTTTAGAACGTCCTATGTCAGGCCAAAAAACGTCCAATGTTCCAAAAACGTTTTTAGGACGTATTTGGAACATTGGACGTTTTTTGACCTGACATAGGATGTTATTAGAACATTTTTAGAACGTTCTAAAAACTTCTTTCAATTTTTTGCCCACTGGGCGGCCCTTTCTACCTCCATTTTCTCACACACAAAAAAATAGTAAATTTTTGTACTTCTGATTATGAGAAAAACTCGTAACATGACATCGTCGAGTAAAATGGATGCTTTTGATTGCGTATTGATAATTTGATCTAAAAATTGTCTCTTGAAAAACACGAAAAATTTTATGACAGTGGAACGTCGAAAGAATTGAACTTTAATAAAATGAAGCTCATAAATCAAGTCACTCGAGGATTGGCAAACTTTGATGAAAATTTTTTATAACCTTTCAGTTTATCCAGGAATTTGATGTGCTTTTATAACAATCCAGGAGAAAGTGGTTTTGACTTTTAAGTTTAAAAATCGACATCATTTTTATTATTTTAAAATTTTCCTAGGAAAAACTTGAAGAATAATGGGGAACTGAATTATAATGTAAGATTTTATTAAGAATGTTATATACAATAGTATTATTGATTTTCTTTTGTAAGAGTATATGTAATTATTAATCAATAGTTGAACTGCAATTAATCCCATTAGTTTTGTTTAAAGAGAAAATCAATGGTGACTAATGGAGACTTGTTCGCAACGATCGAATGTGAGTTAAAGTAAAGAGAAAGGATCTAAATACTCGAGTAACTACGAAACCTTAAAACGCGGATTAAATACACTGAATTATTTAAGACTTTGCTCGGAAAATTCATTAAGAAGTCGTTACGAGTTTCAAGGTGATTTAAAGTCTGGGAACATCTTTTTTCTTGCAAGTGCAGTGGAATTAAATGTTAATTTCTGAAAAATGTGATGAAAATTGCGTGTAGTTATTATCTAAAGAGGAATGAAATGATAGCGATTAATTCCGAAGTGTGAAAGTGTCGAGTTGGAATTAAATATTTATCATGATGTTCGCACATAGGAAGAAAGTGATGAACAGCAGCGTGGTTTGAGAGTCGGGTGAAATGCAGTGGGACAAATACATCCGAGTGCAATAAATAACCAGATTTCCCTTTTGTTTCACAGCCAAACTAAATTGTGCTGTCGCTACCTTTTTCTCATTCTTTTTTTTTTATCTTGAAACCTCGAGCGCTATTCAAAACGAATAACGAATGCTCTCTCTTCACAGTCGGTGAATCAGAAATTTTCAAAAGCTTGATAATATTTTTATCGTTTTCATGAGGGTACATATGGTTTTCACAAATTCCGCAGAAATTAATTTCACACACGAGTATATAAATATTTGAGTATATAAATTCCAATTATAAATGCCAATTAAAAAAAAATGTATAAACTCATCGTCCAATATGAAAACATAAAATATTGGAGTTGCTGAACCGTGGCACTTGTGCATGAACGAGAGTGATATAAAAAAAGGAAGAAGAAATATGAATTTGAAATATCTCATGAAGGCTCAATTACTTATCGAAACTGATAGAAATTCGAGTAACACTTGATAAACAAGTGGAACGAAACTGACATATATCATCGTTTGAGGAGGCACTCATTTTCCAACGTTATATTTATTTATTGAATAAAACAGATGAAAAAAACTATGTATAAGAAAATTAATTTCAAATTATTTGATGTAATGACTTTGCATCTGATAAATGCGGATTTTAATTGCCCCAATAGCGATAATTTTGTTTATTGACGTACCCATCTACATAGAAATACGCTTCGTCATTAAAAACAATACTTGTTGGCTGCAGAATGTCCTCATTAAACATCTCAGTCATTAGGTAGTATAAAGAGACCCAACACCATGGATTAAACCTGGCCTCAAATCGTGGTCCCTCTTCCTAGAATTATCATCGCTTTAGCTACTAAACCACCACAGACGGAAAGTGGAGGAATTATGATATCACCATAGTAGCAGAAAACAGATAGTCAATTGTAAATCATCCATTTGCCGTCTGTGGCGCTCTCGTAGCTAAAGCAAGGAAAATCCGAAGAAGAGGGACCATTTAAGTGGGCTGCTTTTCTACTACTTCATGATCTCAGGGTACCGTCCTATGGTAGCAGAAAGCGCAAAGCAGAAAGCAGAAAATCATAAGAGTGATAAAGACAGACAGATTTTCTCTCTCTTTCACTCTAGTGACTTTCTGCTTTGCGTTTTCTGCTACCCTAGGACGGCACCCTCAGTTATGTCTCTGCAGAAAAATGTCCAACTTTCTTTTTAAATATGATAATTCAAAATGACCTTCAGAACCTGTCATAAGTTAGGTAGTAGTAGTAAGTAATTTAAGTAATTTTCGGTAATTTACGACATACAATAAACTAAGGAGGTAAAATACTTATTAAGTTACTGTAAAAAATCATATCATTTACCTATGATATTTTACTTACCCATTCCTGCCTCAGTCTGTCTACTTTTCAAAACTATATTATAATATCTTTGCTATACACTCGACGTTCCCAATAGTAACATGTTCTGAATAGTAAAGGAGTTCCATTCTCAATAGTAATATCACTGCTCATGCGTTGCGTTCGTCATCTGATTGGCTGCTATTCGCGCGAAGTTTAAAACACTTAAAAAAGGAATTTCTTTACTATTGGGAACGTCGAGCGTATTACATTAGTGATGACAGCGCCATCTGTGAAAATAGTAGCTTTGTGTTTTTGTAAATATATTGGTGGACACCCTGTAAAATTGATAAGAAATATTTGAAGAGTGAAGTAAAAGTTCCGATTGGGGAATTTCATGGAGCAAGAGTTGTTCCGACACATTTCTATTTTACTACCTCCGCTATGTATTTTCTGATATCCCTTAAAATTACCCACCTCTGGTGCTCTTTGACTTGTTCTAGTCTTCCCTTCATGGTAAGATTCTGGAAGGGTCATAAAACTGAGGTTATACCATATTTCCGTCACCCATTCACCGCCGTAACCCCATTATCCTATACGCACAAGCGTAGTTTCCTATTAAAACCACTAGTGGATGAATTGAGATTTACCAGAAACTATCTGATTCAATTCTAACTACGCACAGTTATTGCAGATTTAAGAGCAAGTGCCGCTCGTGACTGGTGCCTCGAATTTCGAACTTTATAGTTAATTTCTGGAAGTTTTGGGAGAGGTGTGAGTAAAAGGAAGTTGAGGTAGTTATTTATTAGCGTGTAGGTCATAATAAGATTATTTCAGGTGAGATTTCGGCACTAATTTTAATAAGTATTTAAGGGGTTATTCTACTTTATACGCTTAAAAAAAGAGCTATTTTTCAACATTTTTTTTGAGTATGTCAAGAAAGATATGGATATAAATATTTTTAGGTATGATAAAACATTTCTTAAAATACGTAAAAAAATTGTTTTTTATTTATTTTATTGCATTGCTATTATTTTAAACGCGTTTTTCGCAAAACAGCGTTTTTAAAACGGTACCAAGGATTTTATGAAAACTATTCGACCGATCCTTATAAAATTTAAACCACACATTCTACACATATTGAACTAGGTCTGTTGCCTATAATATATTAAAAAATAACATTTTTACTAATTTTTTAAACAAAAAAACAGTGAAAAAATACATTTTGTTTTTTAAATTTTTGTCCGCCATTTTGTTATAATATTTGTTCATAAATATTAATTATTATAGGCAACAGACCTAGTTTCAGTAATACTGAAGCAAACCCACTTTGGTTTTTTTTTTCAGCTAGCCGTTACCGAGATATCCCTGGTACCGTTTACCCTTTTGATTTTGAGAAGCCTACACACAATCATTATTTTTAATATAAACAAGTTAATAAAGAAAAAATTTTTTATGTACTTTAATACATGTTTTATCATACCTAAAAATATTTATTTCCATATCGTTCATGATATACTCAAAAAAATGTTCAAAAATAGCTCTTTTCTTTAGCTTATAGAGTAGAATAACCCCTTAATTCATGTTTTTGAATAGTGAATTAGATGAGATTTATTCTTTAATACAACTAAAATTTCTTTTACTAGGTATGACTTCTTCATCTTCTTCTTTCATAAAGAAGTGGAAATATTTTCTTCATTTTAGAAAAAAAAAATAATAACTTATTTTGCAAAATTTTTCATTGGATAGAAAGTTTTTCTCGCTGAACGAATAGCTGTTTATTTCCTTGTAGGTTTCCGTTTACACGGAGACCGACTATACATCCGGTCTAGCATAGCGATACTTCGCCTTCAATCAATCAAGAGTTGTTTCCGACGAGTCTCGTTCTCCTAGCTCTGATGTAAAGGGAAGTTGAGTAAATTACCCCGGGCGCTTTAGGTCTGATCTAGCGATCTCCACCTTTAAATGTACAGTTGTTCACAGAGGTATGTATCAACCACTACAAACACACCTAGGTGAATTTTCGCCAGAATTTATCTGCCTGAGGAAGAACTTCAATTACTAATCTTTTTTGTCAGTTGTTAATTTCCATGCTGAAAATGACTGTAATTTCTATAAAATTACTTATTTTTATGATTCTGTAGAGGAAATTGACGAAGGAAATTGCACCAAAAATTAACTTTTGGAGAATCCTGTACAGGAATCTAAAATTCTATAATGTCAGCTATTCGGGAATTTGTTCAGAATCGGTTCGGGAACCTGCTGGGGAAACTGTTCAGGATTATAGTTAGCAACGTTATTAGGAATCTGTGAGTCCCATTTCAAACCTCGCAGTCGGTTTTTCATTCCTTTGTCGTAATAAATCTATATTTGCATCCAACAGTATTTTATTTCATTACTTTTGCATTGGAAAAAATATCATTCATAGTCGATGCAATCTCTCGACTACTTTTTCTCACATTTCTGGTTTTTTCATCATATTTTATTTTTTTCCATACACATTTCTGCCTGTAGCAGCCAGATATCACAGAAACAAAGAAAATCTAGTGAACTGATGCGGATATACATTGACAAAGCTTCCCGATAATTAAATCGTCCACTCTGAAACACAACACCCCTCATCGATGGACATTTCTTCTTCTGCTGAAATGATATAAAACAGAAAACCTTTCTGAACGGTATCCAATGACTGGCAATCAGAGTTCTTCAAAAGGCCTTAATTGAAATCGTTACGTATTTATGGCTTGAGAAATAAAGAGAAAATAACTACCAATTTGTTTTATGTGTTCAATCACAAACGGAGATTAGAACTTTAAAGTATCTGTTAACTATAATCTATCAATTTATGTTTCGTAATCAGTTTCGATTTCAAAATATTGTAACTAATTTATTTGACATTCCTTTTTCCAATAGTAAATAACCAATAGTAGATAATCGTAATATTTCATTGGCGCAATTGGTAACATTGCCCTTTTGATCAGTAAATAAATAAATAAATATAAACTGTTATTATCGATATTCAATTAATCCATTGTGCTCAAGTGTAAAACTACCAACGATTATCTACTGATGGATGAACAGCGTCTAAGAAAAAGGGGTTCCAGAATTGGCGCTCTGCTTTTTTTACCTATCTACTATTAGGTGGTTTCCCCTAAAAAATATAGTACAATTTGAGAAGTGCGTCTGATTGTGAGACGTAAACAGCTTCTTTGCATAATAATATCCGAGTTACTGCAGTTTAGCAGTAAGCTAAGATAATTATATCGTAAACTGTAAGTAAAGCGAAACTATTAAAAGCCTTTCTCGGAAGTTTGAAATCCAATTTACGTTAAATTTGAGTTGGTATTGGATAGCAAGCATTACATAATAGGTGGAAGGTTCGAGGAGAAGTGTAATTGAACATGAAAGTAGTCACTTTCATCACTCCGAAAACAGTCTCGTTACAGCTTAATGGCACATTGCGGTTTTCTTTATTGTTGAAGGTAACATCAAAGGAGGAGTGTTCAAACACAGGAGTGTTATTCATAACTGTTTATATGTTTATTAGATCAGTCTTTCCAAAGAATATCTGCATATTTCATGCAAGGTTGTAAAGTTCTGTCTCTATCAACTAATCATTTTAAATCAGAGTTCTAAAGTAGAACATTGCTTGCACACACAGTTTTCCGAAACCACAGTCTATCTCATAGAGAATTTATGGTTCTGCGCACTGAGGTTGAGGTACATCGTGTGGGTTTCGTGGCTTCAGGGTTGATGTAAACGCACGTCGTTAAACGTCCTCTGCATCTTTAAGCTTAAGGTACCGTCAGGAACTAGGTGGGGATGAGGTGGATGCAAGGTAATACTAAATTCGCATACCAACTGCTGACTTAACGACTACTAAAGCGGTTAATGGATAATTTAACGCAAGCCGTTTCCAGGGAACGAGAATCGTGCGCTTGAATAGTTAATCGCCCAGCAGTGCTCGAATGATGCCCGAGGACAAAGCATTAAAACCTTTCATGTGTAATCAAATACACGTTTGTGGCTTTGTTTCCTCTTTCTGCTACAAACAAAGTTTAAAATAGTTAGGTAACGACTAACGGCATATTAATTAACATTGTGCAATGTGCATGTGTTACTCAAATGTGGAGCTCCTTGGTTATTTGCAGTTTGAAGGAAAAGCAATTTTCAATTGTCTTTATTTATAGCGTATAGTCCAATACCTCTCTGTAATACCCTCATACCGCTATCACCATTTAATAGAGATTGTATCTTTTGTTAACGTCGTCTTAGTTCTTGACATTCCATTATTCTCTCTTTCTTAAACACCTTCTCAGAACCACAAAAAAACATCTTCTGGTATTACTAATATCGTTCTCATGTTTGTTTCTAAACATTAAAAGATGATAATTTCATCCGGATACCAACTTGTCAAATATGCTTTTTTCGTACATAATATCTTCACTTCAGTGTAACCAACACGAGGTTTTCGAGGTTCGCAGAGTCAGCACCTGTGTCAGCCATTTATCCATCTAACTATGTAATATCCCGACGGAATAACCATGTACCAATTATTTTCGTCGACAGATATCTATAACCATATTTCTCTAAAATACCATCCTCTTCTCTTTCATTTTGTCTGCAAACAAGCATGTAACTAATTTTCGATCCAATATTTCTACATGTACTGATACGCATCGAACTCTATTCATGATATACCCAGGAAAAAGTTTCTTTAAAGCCAAGAAACTTTCTTTGAATCAAAAAAATTCTAGTATTGATATACGGCCAAAGAAACATTTGTTTGATTTAAAGAAATATTTCTTTAATTTTAATGTAAAATTTCTTTAAATTAAAGAAGTATAATTTTTTATTTGACCCTTATAAAACATAAAAATAAATTTTATAAGAAAAGATTATTAATTAAGAACATGAATTATTCGTTCATATTTTATGGATATACTTATAAATACACACACATTTTTTCCACGGTATACTGAACCTTCTTCTGCACAATCGCGTGACGCATTAATAATGTGGATTATAAGAAAATCTTTCTTTGATTCAAAGAAATAATTTGTTTGTTTCAAATTATAGACTCTAAAAAAATTATTTCTTTCATTTAAACTAATAACTTTTTTGAATCAAATAAATAGTTTCTTTAAGTGAAAGAAACTACATGACGTCATTTATTAAAATCAAAGAAATTTTCTTTTAACATAAAAATATTTGTGTGTTGAATCAAAACAACGTAGTCAAACAAATGTTTTCTTTAATTTAATAAGAAATTCTTTCTGGGTGTAGATGAGTATCTATAGTATACATCTGTATTTACATAATGGGAAAAAATTTTCATCTCTCCCATTTTAATAAAACTTTGTGAGATGGTTGTACTATAATCGTTAAATCATGGGTCCTATAATATTAAACATAAAGAAATCCGCAGCAATTGTTTACCGTAATTCAAAAAAATATATATGTATCTACTTTGACGACTAATCAAGTCTTTGCAGCAACTAGGGACTTCATATTACTGAAAAGTTATCTATTTCGTTTATGTTGTTGAAAACCGCTTTTCTACTTGGATAAATTATGTACTGAAAGTAACTTGGGAAATTTCGTGTTGTGCAAATAATTAGTCATTCTAAAAAGAGCGTCAGAGAAAAGAGACTTTGAGGTAACAAAGCTCGCTTTTCAGAGTTTTCAGTGAACGAAAGACGTTGACTCGAAGAAGTGAAAAAGGCTGAGAAAGAAATTTCTTGTCCCGGGGCTATGTTTCCGTCGTCGTCGTGGGCCAAAAGCCCTTTCAAAGGGCATCTTCAAAGCAACCGTGCAAACGTCGTTCACGCTTGACGATTCACGCCTCAGGGAATTAGAGGCAATCCTGAAAGATAGGAAGAGGGAATCAAAAAATCCTATAAGGTAGCAAAAATACTTGATGCTATCTACGTTCATACAAGGGAAAAAGTTCTGATTACATATATATATATATACAGGGCCTAAAATGTTTTAAATTTCGGCCTATTACTAAAAATGATAATTTAAAATAACCTTTAGAACTTTCCACAAAGACGATTTAGACATATTACGAACTTGTGATGCTTGCCAGATAGAATCGTTTGGGTGATATTGGTTGTTGGTGATCACTTGTGAACACCCATTAGAAATAATATTGTAATACTTGGAGTGTGCAATTAGTTGGGACATCAAAAGTAGCAACTGATAAGCTTTCTCAGAATCCGCAATTTAACTGACAATATGTGAAAGACTTTAGTACTTTACTTGCGTAAAGTACTAAAGAGGCTTAGGTAATTCACGTGGACGAAAACTTCAAAGTTCTATCCCAACTCTGTTTTGAATTTTTGAAAATTAGTATCTATATGTTCTGTGACTTTTCCAGAGTTTCCTAATTGAGGTGAAACTCTGACTAGCATTAGGCAGTTCTAGATTTCTAAACTAAAATAAGTACCGCCCTAATTGGTTATCGGTAATAAGGTAATTTTTTAATTTTAAGGAATAAAATAGGGGGTGTTCCAAACGCACCGGGGGATTGAAACTCTGATGGGTCATTTATTGTTTGCATGACATCTGATCTAAATCTTGCGAAAACGCTGCGCCATTTATTTCGATAATAGAACATAAAAAATTCGTTTCCGATCCCCTTGCTGATTTTCAATCAATAAAGAAGTAACCGCGAATAAATTGTGTGTGTAATGCAAACGCAACCTCCGTTGCGGTTCGTCGACGAGGTCGTCAGTGTGGGACGATCACTACCATGGGCTGTGTAATTTCGTGCTCGATAGCGATACATCTTGTTGGATTATAGGACTCGTGAGACGGAAATGTATAGCAAGCCTAACGAAGCAGGTTCGTCTGGTATACGAGATTAATTGCTGATGAGTTCAAAATTACCGTTGGTACTTTCCCATTTCCATGAATTCCCTTTAGTTTGAATTGAACATATTCGATAGATAGAGGGGGGACTTAATTAACGTAGAACAGCAGTTAGCATGCGAATCAACTCTTTCATGTATTTGCATATTTGTTAATGGATAATACACTGTCAACATGATATAAATCTCCGATTTATCAAGATTTTATCACAATTTCTATTCAGACTAAGAATAAGCTAAGAATTCTTCTATCTCGAGAAGCCGGGTGGAATCAGAACCGGAAATTTGATAGCTCGAGAGTCATTGACGAATCACGATTGAAATTCTCACGTTTCTCCCCCTTTGCCTTTATTCCCGTTCGAGTGATTCTCCCCATGGTTTTTCAATCAACTAGCTCTTCTATCCTGATCATTTTCCTAAGATTAAAAAATTTATCGAGCAAATGCGAGCGTCTTCGGATCTTTATTTTCTACAATCTCAAATGTGTTGATTATGTCCTCTCCTTTTTCGCTATCTGAAGTTCTGAACATGATTAAAAAAACTTCCCACTTCCTCTTTTTCCATCCATTTTTCAAATTCATTATCCAACTTCCAACACGTATCTTATTTCCTAAATTTTATTTTCCACTCTCTTTTTTAATCCTGTTTTCAAAAACCTCTTCTTTTACACCATTTTCTAACGGAAAACTCGAATCCTTTACTTGACCCGAAAGTAATTTTTAAGTACTAAAATGTACTGTGTCTTCATTTTCTAACCGTTGTTGACGTTTACCCTTGTCTGTCATTCTAAACATGGATCGACACGAATAGGCAAACCCTCCAAGGACGTTATTATACATATTGGAACATCGGAACCACTTCTCGTGTTTCATCAATTTCCGAAACACGCACCGGTATTTGTCGACAGTAGTTCAGCATTTGTGCACGAATGTGTGCGGAAGGATCCTGGCATTTCAAACTTTGGGGTAACAATACGTGTCTTCCTGTCACGAAGAATTATCCAAGTGTTGTACAATAATTCTCGCGTTTCTGTACAAAAGTGAATAATATATTATGCACCAAGGGAGAGAAAGCGGGGTTTTTCGATAAGTACTTCGATAAGTGAAATTTTAGTACCACTTTATACACATGAAACATTTTTCATGAAATAAAATTTGAAGAAATGTTCTCCTTCGAGTTTAAATCTTTATTATTAAATCTAATATTGAAAGTCTACAAATCAAAGAGAAAAGAGGTGAAAAGTATATTGTCCTCGTGGCTGTCGAAAGAGAAAGACCTAGTTTTTGGAATCCGGTGTAATGAAATATAAGGATATCCTCACAAAAAAAATCAAATTTATTGTGCGCAGTTCCTGATGGAACGGATGTGCTCTCAACGCTCCAGTGACCTGGTTGGGTTGTGAGAACGTATTCAACATTAAAGGCGAGCTCTCGGAATACAAAATCTCACCGCACAGTTACTAAAAGCTTCCACCAGCGCAAACAATAGGAAAAAATTCGAAATAAACAAGCTGGTGAAGGTCTCTTGACCATTCAATAAATATATTAGGAATTTATAAAAATTGATTTACAATTTAAAAATTACCAATAAAAAAATGTATAATCTCGGACCCATGCAAATCCCGACTCGACCTGAACATGTAGATACAACCCAAACATCCCAAAATCTTGAACCAACTCGCGAATCCAAAGCCCAAACTGATCCAAATTTCGACGCGAAACGACTTATATCATAAATATCTATTAAATAATAATAATAATAATAATAATAATAGTAATAATTTAACCATACTCCAAAACTTTAGCAAGTATCACAAAATTGAAGGAACCGCATGTTAAGTCATAACACTTTCATTATTAAATCCATTAAAAAATGTCTTGCGAGCTTCTTGTACCAAGTTTCATAGTACGCCGACTAGAATGAGTTGGGAGCGATAAAATTTGTCACCGGTATCTCGACGGTACCTTATTTTTTTTTTCTCTGAGGTCCTGGCTCTGTGCCGCTGGTCTTCTCTTTTCTCGTCTCTTTTTTTCGCCACTCTTATGTCGGTAACACCTTCTCCCTAGCTAAAGTTGATAAAGTGGAGACCATCTGTCAGGCGGGTCGTAAATAATGAAGTTTCGTGAGATGTGTGGGAGGTCGGAAAACTGCGTGTCCACCACTTTTGAAGAAGAAACCGTGCCAGCAGCTCGCGTCGGCTGCACCATGCGTGTTACAGAAACCCGAAAACTCTAACGACGAAGAAGAAGAACTCGACGCCAAGAAGACGTATCAATTATACTTGAAATATTAACTCTCCAGGGTCGCTTCTTACTTTACTTGCTTCTGCGAGCTCTGTCTTCAGGGTAATTTCCCTCTATTTTATGACCTAGGATGACAGGATTTTCAAACTGCGCGGAACTTTAACCGAGAAAATCTCGCCAAAAATGGCTCCACTCGTGCTCTTATAGAGATTTATGTTTTATGATTATCAACCTTGTGCATGAACTGAGAAAATAATTCGCGGGAATAGAACGCAAGATTAGGATTTTTAACACATTGGATCAATAGTTGGATGCTCGAATTCTTAGAGTTTATGAACGAATATAATGTCAAATTATTTTGTTGATTAATGATTTTAATTATTAATTTATGATAATAGATGACATGATGTCATATGATCTAGAATGTTCGTTTCCAGTTATAGACTTGAAAATGTGACACTCGGACAGAATATGAGGAGGATATAATTAAAAGAACAGGAAAAGAAAATATGATGTTGAAATTCGTATGAAAGTTTTCAAAGGCAATGGTCACTTACGCTTGCGGCTCACGAACCTGTTGCTTGGTAACGTTATTACATATGGGTTGCGTAACTTTGTGAAATTGCACGGTACGTAATTCGTTTTCGTGCGTGCTAGTCGTAACTGTAAGGATTCTCAACTTCACTGCAAATTATATGGGCGGTACGGATGTTCGTAAAATGTCACATGACTCGTACAGGAAAGAGAATTGCGGAAATGGTTGAGCTCCACAGTATTGTAATGACTCTGCCGGTACAGTAAGGTTTTATTCCCATCAATGAAAATATATATTTTGTAATTTTATAAACTCTTAATACGTGTCCTGGCTGTAAAAATATGTATTTCTATTCTAAGCCCTTTTTATGAATTTTTATAGAGGTTATTATTATAGTTAATGACATAAAACTTGTTGGGATTAATCACAACACTCATAAATTACTCGTAAAAAGATGTTATTTATTTTATTCACATTTTCAATATAAAAACGATATATAAACTTGACTCTTCAAAAAGTAGGTACGTGTACGCTCTTGAAGTAATCTCGAAGATGAACCCCATCTCATTAGTTTGAATAATACAACAGCAAAATTAATCTGTGATTCTTGACGAATGAGAGTTGGCAAAAAGACCGAGCACATGCTCTAAAGATTAGTACAGTGATGTTCAAACGTCAACGCGAAGTTCTCGTGTTTCTCCTTTCCTCCCGCTTCTTCCTTTTCTTCCGAGCGCCACTGGCGAATAGCGCGAGGCTGAAGCGTCCTTCGGGGCCGCTCGGCTTCGTCCGCCTGGCAGCCTTGGAGACTCGATCACTCTGTACACCACGCTCCCTGTATATACCCAACAAAGGTGTTAAGAGAGGGGATTGATGAATTGACAGATCTTTACTCACTTGCTCGCGCGTTGGACATTTCTGGATTCAAATAGCTATTATTTATTCCTAAAATTATTTTCCTATAATTTTCTCATGACCTCCAGGAATATTTTAGAATTTCGAAATATTCTGTTTCAAATATACTCTGGCAGTTATTTTGTCTCTGGCGGTTGATCGAAGATGATATTTCGTATAATGAGAAACCGGGAATCTGACGTACACACACACACACGTACATACCAATATATTATATATACATGTATGCATATATTCTCAGTGCAGTGGCATTCTTTGCAAAATCTAGGTTTTCGCGTTGCACAATGGACTTGATGTATGTTCCGAATTATTATTTTGACATTTCTCTCAGCCTTTCTCTCTCCATCTCGAGTTGGTCGTTCAGACTGGGCCATTAATCATGTCGACGAAATAAGAGAGCCTCAACTACGGGGGTAAGAAAAATTATGCGCGGAAAAACGCTGCCCACCGACGGAATACATTATTGTCATTGTTTTCCGCCCTGAGCATTGCCAGCTCTTTTTCCACCGTCTCTCTCACTCCCAGACTTTATAAAAGCTTCTCGAAGTGGAAATTAATTAGCGTATTTCCCGTCGCGATGTTGCTCGCTCAGAAAATTCAAACCTTTGTTCATGCATTGGTAGCTTTCCCTGGAAGAGAATTGATTTAATAATAAAATCTCAATTCAATTAGAAACTTCTAAACTTCTCTAAAAAGTGAGCAAATAAATTTAATGAAATTTAAAATTTCCGAAATTCATTTGAAAACCCTGGAATTTTTGTGAAATCCGTTAAAATATTGAAATCTTCTCAAAATCATTTTTCATAATAATATGACTTTCTCAAGTGTGAGATAATTTTTATAAAATTTTCGTTTCTAAGTTAAAACAGCTATAAACATTAAAAATGTAGTTTCCACTAAAGGTGGACGGAACAGAGAATTATAAATCCCAAAAGGACAATCTGTCTGACCATATATCTATGTTTCTACTTAGGTGGTCTACTGAGAGTTGGATAGTGTCTGACCATAAATTACCCTTTCCACTTAAACCGTTCCTTCTTTGTAAGGCGTAAGGTAAAATAATCAAAATAAAATTTTAAGATTTAATTCATTATTTCCCCACACAAGTGTCAATTCTTCAATAAAAGTTCAATCCGAATGAATCCGAGGGTAATCCGAATCAATCCGAACTTCCAATCAATCAATGAACCCAGATTTATTCGTTGAATTGATGCGGGTAAGAATTTTGGTTTTGACTTCGGATTAATTCAAATGAATTTCAATCCGAAGCTTTCGCTAGGGTAGTATTCCTAATTTTTCTTGGCTTTCCTTGACATGAAACTCTGACATCGAAATGAAACGTATTCAGATGGATAGAAATATTTCTATCTAAACTACACTGTCAGTATAGTTTACATTTCCCAAAGTCAATTGCCATGAATGAATTCACCAAACGGTGTGAAAATTATGCGATTCCTTCGGTTTTGTTGGCAAATCGATCGTTTGATTCGTATCAAAAGAGGGGCTACATGTGGTTTTGTATGCGTTAAAGCCAAAGGGCTCCGTCCATCCGACGATACGAAAGAGTTGATCGTCTTTGTCTGACGAGAAGTCGAATGTGCCGCATTGCAGTTCGGACGGGTAGGTGAAGCTCCGTGCAGCCTGGTAACCCTTATCCCGTCTACTTTTGCGTCCTCCATCTCCTCCTCTTCCCCCTCCTCAACTACCCAACTCTGTTCCCACGGGTAAGGTTAATAGTCCCGCTGCGTACTACTACCACCCTTAAAGCAGCTTCGCTCGATCCAAGAACGGGGAATTTTCCAGAGACGGACGTTTCGCATTTCCACGAGGATGTAAATCGAGAATGATAAATCGTTCCTCCGTCGAGGGAGCCGTCTTCCAGGATGAAAAAAGTCGACGCGTATTTTAAATTATTACCGAACCTTACACCGTGACACGAGCCGAAATTTCGCTGCAAATAGGGCAGATATATTTGTCATTTGTCAAATTTATTTTATTCACTGCCTTCATATACTCGTAGTTCGGGTGATATAATTATTTTACAATTTGGCATATATTTTCGTTGCTAATTAGATTTTAGCATGGATGAAATAATTTTCTGTATGGAATTAAAGAACACAGTGGAGTAAATCGGAAAATGTAATTTATGACAAAAACCCGGACCGGATCAATTTCAAATTCTTCAACCGAATTGGGATATAGAGCCTAAACTTAAAAACCTGGCCCTAACTCGAAAGCCTTTGGACCAAATTCCAATGCGCGGACTTGATCGAATTAAATAATTCGGAAGTGATTTTGAACGATTTAAAGTAAATTCTAAAGATTTCAAGAGACTAGAAATTATTTCAAAGGATTTTAGAAAATTTAGAATCCTGTGTGACAATGACAAACTTTTAAATCTCAGGTAATATTAAAAAAAAAATTGAAATTGAGAAGAAAATTTACATCATTAATAATGATGGGAAGAGAGAAGCGTGGATATAGTCAAATACTAAAATAATTATTATTGTAATATAACACGAGTTTTTAATATTCGAAATCTGAAAAGATTCTCTTATTAATAAAACAATATTGTATTACAAAAACAAACAATTATTCAGAGTTACGGGCTTTCGTACAATTCGCAGACTTGTGTGCAAAAATCTGAAACTCGCGCGATTTTCAACCCAGTCTAAAGTTTGGTTTTTTTTTTTTTATAACCGTGTACTTCAAATTAAAAAAGTATTTTCAAACTAACAAAAGTCGGATATATTTGCAATTTCGGGTTAAAACTTGAATGCGTTATCGAGATTTCGGGACGCCAATTGAGCCAGGTTTGATTTGTCGATCTACTTTAAAAATTTTTAAATGAAAATTTTGTTATTGCAAATTTCTTTCCAATTATTTAATCTCCATTTAACCGTGTAGTGGAAAATATCGATTTCCGAAAGGAATATGTAACATAGCTCGAAAAAATTAACAATATCGGCTTGTGTTCGTGCTCGAGATCGAATTAAGTTTCCCTGATACGAAATCCATTGCTCTTGACAAGCGTAGTGCGTGACACGCAATCACGCAACTTGTGAATCGACCTGACTTATTCAATGTGTGTACTGAATATGATTGATAACGAACGAGACGAGACAGTCGCACAATATGTCAAGTTTCATTTTATCGAACAACTTAATATGTCCTTCACACGAGTTTTTTTTAAAACACACTTACTTATTTATTTGCAATTTTTTAAAAGAGAGAATAAAAGGTCCCAATAAAATAAAATAAAAAATTGTTTTTTGGATTAGTTCTGTGCATACGAGTTGGGTCCCGGATTTCGGGTTAAGTCCGAGTTTTCGGGTTAATTCCGAGTTTTTATGACCGGTCCATTTACTCTCCGGTTAAGTTCCTGTTAGACTAGGTTTACACATTCGGGTTTGGTCCCAGCTTGTGCGTTAGGTCCGGGTTTTTAAGTTTAGCCTCTGTACGAAGTTTAGCCTCTGCGAAATTAAAATTTTTTTAATTCACCACAAAATCCTCTATTTAGTAAAATCTGTAAGATAATTTAAAAATTTTTCCTCTTACATAATATTAAATTTCTAGCAGCATAAAATTTTTCAACGAGTTGAAATTTGTCGACAAAGTAAAGAGAGTATGAGAGTGTAATGTGGGACGACGAGTGATTAAGGCACTCGAGGCGATTTAAGGCTTTATTCTCATTTTGATGCAGTGCATAAAAAGAACCATGCAGTGTTAATAATCGTGAATAAAGCCGCGCGAAAACAAGAAAACAATAGGGCACCTGAGTTGCGAGGTGGAAGCAGAATTCCCGACTAACCTGCTTTCTAGTTTAAAAACCTCGACAGGTAAATCACCACTTCCCCCAACCCTCACCAGGCGCCTAACTTTACCTGACTCAAGTGCAATATTCCACATCGTTGCAATTTTACGGATCGAAAATCTTCAATCTCAGTTTATACATTTACAAACTGAATCCGAACACCCAGACTCACCACGAAAATCAGGAATAAAGCGGAAAATACGATTTAACCCGAAAATTTTGGTCTAACCTGGAAACCGGAACCAATTCTGAAAATCCGAGAACCCAGAAATCAGGTAAAAATTTAATTATGCTACTCGAACTGGAATATAGAAGCCAAACTTAAAAACCCTTACCTAAACCGACAACCCAGACGGAAACTGAATTTAAACTCTCGGAATTGACCCGGAAATGCAAACTGAATCCGAATAACCAGACTCAATACGAAAACCATCAGAAAATATAATTAAACCCGAAAATCTGAACCTAAATCGGAAACCGGGACCGAATCTCAACTTTACTTTAGAAAGGTCAATAGAAAAATTTGATTTGAATTTTTTCAGAAATTTCTATACAAAGTCTCTCTATCTAATTAGTGAGGATCACGGGGTAAGGATTACTGACGTGTTTCAGTGTAGAAGTATGGATAGAAGGATCGGATTATTTGATATGGTACTTGTCAATGGAGCTTCGTGTTTGGGAATGATACTTTGCTAGACAATAGGTACGTCAAACAAGCCGAGCTAGCTGTTCGTGTATCAGGAAGAATGAAAATGAGGAGGCTTGAGACTCTTTATTGAGGGTTGGCAAATTAAAAGTGTGATAGTGTGTCGCGTCTGCAACAGTGATTATGTGGAGATGCTGATAGAAAAGAAATGAAGACTCTGTGTCTGAAGCAGATACTCTTATCCTCTTCAGCTTCACAGAAAAAAGGGCGTGGAAAAGTATGTTTGGAAAAACTGGTGGGAAAAGATTTCAATTCCTAATTCATATAATCGAGCAACTGTTATCTCTTTCAGAAACTATACGTATTCTCTACCAAAACAGGATAATTTCCTCGAGTCCATTTTACCCGCCTATTCATGATGTATTATAGTCTAAACCTTGTTATCAATTAATCTCTAATCAAGATCCGTCTTGGCATTTAAGCAAGGTGAATATATCGCATAATTGGTATACTGTGCGCGCTCGCACAAGTTAGAGAGCACTATAGGCACTTGACGTTATCTTTCGTGATGATCATGAAGTTTATATATAGTTATATAGTTACGACAGTACCCTCAGGACTATTCCATTTCTGATTGCAGATTACTGACGTTCTGTTACCTCGCTGCATTGAATTGCTGGCTATTGCTGTGTCCAGCTACGTTATCGCACGACTGGCAGATGGGTTCCGTTCCTTTGGTAGCCTCTCTAGCAGATACGAGAAATTTAGCTACGTGTCTCTTCTTCGGGGGCTGCCTTGTACTTACATATAAGGCCTTCACGGATTTTGAGGTGAGTCGAAATATAACTTACTAATTGTTAGATGTTTAATCCAAAAAACTTAATTTTTCTTTAAATGTAGAGTTAAATGAAAATTAGCTAGTGTAGATCATCAGCTAAAGTCAAAGTTAAAGGTTATTTAGTCATTTAGTCAATCAATCAATCAATCAATCAATCAATCAATCAATCAATCAATCAATCAATCAATCAATCAATCAATCAATCAATCAATCAAACAATTAATCAATCAATCCATCAATCAATCAATCAATCAATCAATCAATCAATCAATCAATCAATCAATCAATCAATCAATCAGTCAATTGGTCAATTAATCAATCAATCAGTCAGTCAGTCTATCAATCAATAAATCAGTCAGTCAATTTATGAATCAATCAAACAATTAATCAATCAATCCATCTATCTATCAATCAATGAATTAATTCATCAATCAATCAATCAATCAATCTATCAGTCAGTCGGTCAGTCAATTTATCAATCAATCAAACAATTAATCAATCAAACAGTCAGTCAATAAATCAATCAGCCAGTATGTCAATTAATCAATCAATCCATCTATCTATCAATCAATGAGTTAATTCATCAATCAATCAATCAATCAATCAGTCAGTCGATCAGTCAATTTAGCAATCAATCAAACAATTAATCAATCAAACAGTCAGTCAATAAATCAGTCAGTTCATCAGTCAGTCAGTATGTCAATTAATCAATCTATCCATCTATCTATCAATCAATGAATTAATTCATCAATCAATCAATAAATCAATAAATCAATCAATCATAGTTTATAGATCAACGGTAATAGGTCAAAGGTCATAGATTAAGGTTAAAATTTAATTTCACAGGTCATATGTAATTAGTCATAATTCATAAGTTGTAAATTGTAGGTCATAGGTAATGGGTCATAAGACATAGGTCATAAGTAATAGGTCATAGGTCATAAGTTATAGATCATAGGTCATAAATTATGGTCATAAGTCGTAGGTGATGAGCCCATAGGTCATAGGTTATAGATCACTGTTCAATATAACAAGTGTCAGAAGTCAAATATAAAAAGTCAGAATACAAAAGTAATGGGCTAAAAGTTAGGTCATCATAACTCATATTTCAAGGGTCAAAGGTCAGGTTATATAGTCAAAATACAGACTATAACAATTTAACTGTTACGAAGTCCTAAAAATAATAGCGATTTTTTGTGATATCTTTATTAAATTCAAATTTTTTTTAATAAATTAAAAGTCTAACTTAATTCTATAAATAAAACTTTTAATTCGGATAAAAATGTAACCTTTAGAAATTGTATAGGAAGCAAACAATAATTTACTTGTTTTTCAGCACTCGCGTAAGATTATCCTCTATTAGGTTATATATATAGTCTTACGACTAGCATCTGGTGTTTCTGTTGACTGGTGATAATCCCAGATATTATATAGATCTCTCTAATCTAAAAGTCAGATCTGGTTGTCATTTTGCAAGCCACAAATGACGAGGTTTATCTCAATGTGAGGATTTAGTAGTATATAGCATATATAGTGACGATACTAGAAGACTTAACTTTATCGGGGAAATTTAGGGCAATCATTGACATCACATAGAAAGGATTAGTGTAAAGGGTTTCCCATTATTAAGACTCAAAGGCATTGGGGGATCTGATGTAGCGCATTCATCTTAATTGCCATACATACTACACAACATAGCCCCTTTCAATTTCGCAATGAAGTGCCTTAATCCTCAGAATTAGGATCTAACTAATTAGGAAATGCTGCGGTGCGTTCGATGTAGAAAATTAGGAATTGAGATCCACAGATCGATCTGAAACTGTAAAACTCGACCTGAAACTCAAAAGCTAGAATTGAAACAATGTTATTCGACCTGAGACGCTTTATAAAAACATTAATAAGATTAGTGGTATCAATTCGTGTATAAAAAATGTTAACTTTCAAAGTTTGTATATTGTATTCAACTTTCGTTTAACTTTTATGACTCTTTGTTTCTCAAATGCTTATTTTATTGTACATTAAAATCTCGCAGATCGTAACAATGGTGAAATGTTCGTGCCAGGCTTCAACTACGTCTATTTTATACACTTTTCGAACGACTTTGACCCAAGTTGGTCATCGGCTAAATCAAACTTTATGGCCTACGCCAGTCCTTAAATTTCTAACGTTGTTGGCGCAGCATCCCTTTTGATACTGCCAGAAATAACTATAACAATTATTGTAAATATATTTTTCCTATTTTTCGCTCCAAGAAAAGTTTTGTGATAAATTTAACATTCTTTTCAAACGAGGTGGGTGTTTCTGATAACGAAGAATTATAAAAGTTATTTTTAAAAATTTTTAAACTAAATTTATAAAATAAATATAAACTTCTTGAATTTTTACATAAAAATAAAGAATTTTCTGTAAACTATTCACATTTAAAAATTTCGAAACAAAAAGATTTACAATACCATTTTTACTCTGAAAAAATATTTATCCCACTTTTACAAACGAAATATTTTTATCCACTTTTTACTTTCATCTGCTCAATTGAAAATCGGATTTTTCAATCTGTGTGAAATCGGATTGAAACTTTAAGCTTTTAAAATGTTTATAATCCTATCCTATAATTTCCAATCCTATTTTACCCTAATCAACCCTATCTTAATCTATCTTGTCCAATTCTTACCTATCCTACCCTATCCTTTCATATACTATCTCATCTTAGCCTAATCTACCCTATCGTGTCCTGTTATTTTTTATTCTGTTCTATTTATTGCATTCCTATCCTATCCTTAATTATATCCGAATTTATAATACAAATTTACTTTAGAAACAAGTTTCATCAATGTATGATGGAATTGACTATAGGCACATCGTATGAAGTGATAAATTCCTTAAGTTTAAGGCCCCTATTCGGTGGAAATTGTGATATTATCGCACGCTGTTCTTGAAATGTTACGAGCCATTAGCCTACTACCCACTCAGTTCTTATCAGTTTAGTTAGTCCTTGCTTGAAATCATACTCAACTCCGTAGAATTAACTTCTTTTAACGATTTATTTCAATCTTCAATGTATAAAGAAAATCATCACAAAATGAGCATTCAATTTATTTTTTTGTTTTTATTGTAATAGTACTTGTTTATCTAGAAGTTTTTTTGAAGCACACATTACTTTATAAAATTCATATTATCATTTATCTACCACATGAGAAAGTATTAAAAATGGCTCATCGATTGACCGATTTCGATATTCGGGTTCGGAACGATACTCGCAAACTTATTACTTTGAAGCCTGAGGCTGTGGTCACCGCCAGTTTCTTGGTCAAAAGACGGCATTTACGCTTGAATTGAAAGGAGGTTCCTTCCAAGATTTAGATTCACTAGACACCTTAAAGGAAGGGTTGAAACTTGAAAATTAATCAAGTTACCCAATG
This sequence comes from Synergus umbraculus, assembly GCA_900474325.1. NCBI lineage: Eukaryota > Metazoa > Arthropoda > Insecta > Hymenoptera > Cynipidae > Synergus > Synergus umbraculus. Next base: position 27,641 of record UCOK01006915.1, read on the forward strand.
AAGTTTTGACTTTGAAACGACCATATTCGAGTTCATTAAAAAGATCTGCAGACGCTTGGTTAGCCCCAGTTTCATCAATAATGACCGCATGAGTTCAAAATTAAATTTAACGAATGTATATATTATAATTTTTCAATAACTTTTAAATAGTTTTTCAAATACTTTTACAATATTTTTACAATACTTCTTTCTTTCAATGTCTTAATCCACAAATATTTAAGGAATATTCCTTCATTTTTCCGATAAATCAAAAGATTTTCGAAAAGTTCCTACAAAATTCTAGATATTGTTCAATTTTATAAAGTTTAGGTAATTTCCCAGTGGGCAAAAAATTTAAAGAAGTTTTTAGAACGTACTAAAAATGTCGTAAAAACGTCTAATGTTCCAAATACGTCCTAAAAACGTCTTTGGAACATTGCACGTTTTTTGGCCGGATCCCCAAGTGGAAATTACATGGTAGAGCCGATTTTTACAACTGGCGTGGTACCACGCCAGTTGTAATGTCCCAATATTGGGTAGCCATAGCTGGCGTAGTACTAACTTTACCATTGGGTCAGTACTCTATCAAATGCAAATTCCAATATCGGCAGTCCAGAATCGACCTAGTACTGGCTTTGTACAGTAATAAAAAAAATACTAGCACTGGATCTGCGGACTCATGCCAACTTC
>UCOK01006916.1:0-15395 GCA_900474325.1 Synergus umbraculus
ATTCTACATAATCTTTTAAAAATCATAAAAATCTTTTGAAATTTCTCAATAAAATACCCTATAAAGTTTAAAATTCCTTATTTAAATCCTACAACATACATATTTTAAAATTATAAAAGTACCTTGAAGTACGATTGAAATCTAATCAGAGTCATGAAAAATTCCAAAACTTCCCAGAAACTTCTTGAAATTCTTTAAAATTCTACGATAGCATTTAGAATCCCATTATCTTTCATGAAATCTTTAAAAATTCCACAAAATTCCCTTAAAATTCCTAGATTTTCAATGTAGTTCAAGTTTAGACTCGTGACAAAATGATTATTAACGAAACCAAACTCAAAATTTCAAATTCAAACTTTCAAATTTAATTTACGCGGAAGTTTGACTCAATGATCTTTTTAGAATAGAACAACATTTTTACATCCTCATCAGAGAATGTATTAGATTTTCCTAAACGTAATTTCGTCATTACTATCATTATTATTATTTCATTCCGTTTTGAGTATATTATACAAAAATTTTAATTTTAGATGTTTTTATCAAAATTTATCATCATAATGTCTATATGTATAGATAGGAGAGTTAACACTACGTGTTTAACATGTTATATGCACTGTTTACAAGCTTTCGGCTTTAAAGTGGTTTTAGTATTAGATAAAGCAATTCGGAATTTAGCAAACAGCAATCTATGTGGATTATAATCTATGTAGATTTTAATTTGTGATTCCTTAATTGGATAGAAAAATCTTTTAAAGCTTTCAAAACGCATTTGAAATTAGAGAATCTAATTAAATCTGACGATGGAAGAATTGCAATTTATTTAAAATGAGAATCTGATGATATCGACGTTGCTTCGAACAACTTTTGAAATCTGAATCTAGACCAGTTAGAACACCTGAAAGACAAAGTAAACCTGACACAATGAATATTTAACACAGAGAAGAGATATTTTCTCATCAGATAAAAGCAGCGTGTGGCAGGGTTTTATCGACATTTTTGTCATTTTTTATTTCCACAGAGGTCGACATCATTCCTTTGATGGTCACTTTGCTGTGCTCTCTGGCTTTTGGACTCGAATATGGAATGGTCGCTGGCATTGCAGTAAATCTAGCTCTGCTGCTTTATTTCACAGCGAGACCTGGATTGCTGATCGAGGAGCGAAATGTGGATGAATTGACGATACTTTTTGTGTTACCTAAGCAATCTTTAAGCTTCCCAGCAGCGGAATACCTCAGAGAGCAAGTGATGTCATGGTAGGTGGGAGCTTAGCTAGCTGCTTTTTCAGATCTTTTATTTGCAACTCTCTGACTCTAAGATTTACTAAACTTTTATTTCTCCGCATTCGCCAAAAGCTCCAACTTCTTCGAACCTCTCCAAGCAGTTCAAGTCCAAACTGAAAGAATAATTACTTCCCATCCGCTTTATAGTTTTATCGTCTAATCGATAGTCTTAAATTCACTGAAAAACTCTTCGCTCTTGAGGTAAATTCCAAGGAGGAATTCATTTTTTGTTTACCCTTTGCTTCAAAACAACTTGAGAATCCCTTGAATTTTGAATAATATTTTGCAAAATAGATTACGCCCAAATATTTTATATTAAGTAAAGGAAACTTTCGTAAGAATGAAGCTGAACCCCCCCGCCCCTTCAAATTCTTGCGTTAATAATGGACGCTCCCTTAGCCCCTGACTAAAAGGCCTCGTATTGAATTTGGACATTTTTGGCGAATGGTGAATAATAAATATGTTAAATCCGTTTAGCTTTCATTAGGAGATGTCAAGTGAGTTAATTTTTTAAGGATTAAGGACTCAGAAAAAAATACTTGGAAATCAATTTTTAAAGTGCTTTAAAAAGTCTCCTTTGTAAAAACCATTTTTGTCCTTTTCGTAAGTCCACTTTGCGAAATTGAAGAGCTGACCCTTTTATAGGTGCGATGAAAGACGAGAGACGATGCCAGTCGTGTTGGATGGTAGAAATGTAACGAGGATCGACACCACCGTCGCCAAGAATTTAACACTTTTGCACATGGACATGGAAACCAGGAAGCAGAAGCTCATTTTGTGGAACTGGTGCGAACAGGCCAGGAAAACACTCACATCTTACGACCCGGAAACAGACACTCTTTTTAGGACGTCAGGGAGTCTGGGTCAGTTATTTTCAGGTAAATTACCTAATTTTGTCTCACAAAACTCGACATCGGCCATACCACGCTATAAACACCAGTTTAGTATACATATACGTATGTAGATTAGTGAAGGATTAATGCAAAGTTACCAAATGCCATGACGAAAGTTGCAACCTCATTTTCTACCCCTAAATGGCTTTCGTCCCCTTGATCCGAAAATAATTGAATTATAGCCTGATTATCTACTAACTAGAACCACAAGAGAGATTTTCGTCGAAATTCAAAAATCCTTTTCAGTTTTTCTGAATTTTAATCCATATTCATCATAGAAAACGATCCTAATTGAATAATAAATTAGAAAGAAAATTAATGCAAAATTAGAAATGAAAACTCTCTAAATTTGAATCAGTGAAAAGTTACTGATTGAATCAGTACAAAGGAACAATGTGGACCGATAGTTGGCAGCATTTGTACATCTTTTTTGAACTCAAAATTTCCACAAATACTGAAATTACAGATTGAAATTGGAACATCATTTCCAAAAATTGTACTTTATTGAAATTTGTAAAGGTTATATAGGTTCACTAATTAAATTAGTAAGAACTCACTGATAATCAGTGACTAATTACTGAATTGATAAGTAAAAAGTCTCAAATCACTGATTCAAATTTAGAGAGAAGATTTTTTTTCAAGGCTCTTGGAATTGAACATGTTTTACATTCCATGCTTTGAGATTCGATCCTTTGGAATGTAAAATCGGTTTCTAGGAATGGCGACACACTCGAAACTTGAAACTGACAATGAGTGTGGAATCTCAAATATTCTAATTGTTAGAACCAATAAAATACTCGAGAAATAGAATATCCTTCTATTCTATATAATAATTTTAAATGTAGACTCATTTTACAGCTAAAAAGAAGAAATATAATTTTACGAGATATTATTCTATATTTATAAAATCCTGAAAAGGAGTCGTGTCTTCTTAAATTGGACTTGAGAGCACGTTTCTTGTCTGACCATATGAAGAGTAAGCTGCTTGCATTACGTAAATCCTCTTTGAGATCGAATATTTTCAGAAAAGTATCAAAGAAAACTGTCATACTGCTACTCGCGGATCAAATACATTTTTCTACTTTTCATCCTTGGGAAGAATACAATGTCCTCCTACAACAAATGATCCGAAGGGACATATTTTTTTGCATCTTTTCCATGCCACGAATAGTTTATTTCCCTTTTTTTTTCAGGAGAAAATGCCATCCTTGAAGACAGACTCGATGTGGCTGTATAAGACTGAGAATTTCTACAAAAATCCATCATTTCTAGGTATAAAGTGATAACATTCATAAATTGCTCAAACCAACAAAAAATGGACTTTGAAAATCGATTTGTCGTGATTATATTCGTTTTTGATCATCTGACTATAAGAAGAAAATATTACGGCGAGCTACACCCTGTATTGTGATAATTATTATCGACATTGTGTTAATTTAACAATATATATTTTTTAAGACTGCCTATAATGAATACTTTTAGAAAAATACTGTTTTATTTCTTGAATGCACCCATATATTCATGACCATTTTAATATGTAATTATTTCGCGACTCTACCACAATATCTATCATCTTTAATCATTCTTATTGAATCTATCTGCTGAATTCTGAAAAATGAATTTGAATTATATTTCAGGAAATAGTGCGGGAAAGATGAACATTATAAAAAATTAATCAGTTTCATACGTCTAGAAGGAAATATACTTTCAACTCGCCGCCTGAAAAATATATCGTTGGTGTTATTCGATAATTTAGTAATGTCAAGAAATTGGTGATATTTTACGGAGAATTTTTGATTTTATGAAATCAAAGAAATGAGTCTTTGGTGACTCAGTTGGTTTAGGAATTAAACTGCGGCGTTCACTACAGAACAGAGGGGGCTTCGATCGATCACCCTGTACGGAGAATGCGCGACGCTGATGGCGACCGTCGCGACGTCCTCGACACCCTAACATACCGTAAGCTTCTGACTACAGAAAGCGGACGAGATCCACCACGTCCGTTACAAACATTACAATTTCCGTGATTGGTCCAAAATCTGCAGGCTCTTCCACATAAAATAATTTTCGCCCGATATTAAAATGTCGGGGATGATAGTTTCCCTTAATATTAAAGTGCTCTAAATTCTATGCACCCCTTGCGATGCTGCCGTGCCAGATTCGAGAGGGCAAATGTTGCGAAGCGAAAGCTCAAATTGGACAATGAGGACAATGCTGTGCCCTACTGACACCTGTCAAAAAAATGCCGGCTTGTTGTCCCAAGGCTGGGATCCACTTGTGGTTCAAGAAAGTCTTAACTTAATTGTGAGTATTTGTTTACTATATTTACTTGTCAATTAATTGAGATAATTCAAAAATGAGAGTAGAATTTTAGAATAGAAATTTAGATTAGAAATTCTGATCGTATGATAAAGATTTTTGGTTTGATTTAAAACGTATGTTTAGTTCAAGGTAATTTTTTTATATCTGGAGTAATTAATTTTTGTTTTGAATATTTAGTGTGGAAACAATTCTTCCAGGTTAGTAACATGGTGTACTAATTATGAGAAAGTAAACAAGAGATAACTTTTTGACAAAGATTTAGATTTTTTTTTTAGATTGATAAAGATTTCGATAAAGTGTAGATTGATGAACTAGTTTATTTTATCGTATAATGTATTTAATGCATGATTTATAGACTTTAGGTTTTTGTTTAATAGGCTTATTATTTTATTATTTTTTATACATATATTAAGAGAGTTTTTATTTAGATATTTAGTTTATTATAATTATATTAAAATTGAATTGTTTCTTGTATTTCATAAAAAAGTTTCAATTTATGGAGTCATTAAAAATTCTCTCTGAACGTCTATATGTTGTATTAAAACATTCTCTTTACAAAATATTGCTATAAACAAAAAAAAGACAAAATCTATAAAATTCTATAAATAACATTTGTGGTAGAACAATACTGAATAGAAAACTCTTTTCAGTGCTTCAAACACATTGATGCAACATATTTTGATCCTCTTTTATGTGAAAAATAACACTTTGGGATATGTAGGGATTTATTGGGAGATTAAAAAAAATGTCGTGATTTCTTCAAGGCTACCTATATATATTTCTGTGATTGACCTAAAATCAGTAATAAGTCTGATTAAAAAAGCTGTTGAACTAGACACTTATATCTTCAAGAGCTCGGTTTAGTAATTGGGATTTAATTAGACATTTTGATAAAGCAAAAGTCAAAAATATCTATCTCGCGGGAATAATCGATTTTCAATCATATCGAATATTTATGACTTTGTACATATGATATTAAGCCGAAGAATACTCACGTAACCACACTCATGTCCATAATGGATCAAGTGTATTCATTATTCACGGGAAAATAAGCTTTTATGAAGCACTCTGACTGGTGTTATCGACTTTGTTTATAAGTAATTTATTTACATATACGAGACGTATCTCTAAAATCGATCAGCAAATGCACTGAATAATTGAGTTAAATTTTACTTTTTTGCACCCGACCTTCTAAATTCTACACATTTAAAGGAATTCTTTCTCTTCGCTATTATTAGATTTAACATTTTTAATATGATTAATGAATTTGAAGAGAACTTTTTAAAACTGTTGATAATCATTTTTAATCTTTGGAATTCAATTATGTCTAAGGTTCAAGCAATTTGAAAAATACTTTTTAATGTTGGCTTTGAATCTGATATCCTCTCAAATTAATTAACTTACACATAAAGTAGGATAATAAGTTTTATAACTTCCTTTTCTAGAATAAATATTTAAGATTTTATATTTTCATAAGCGAAATATTCATGAGCGAAATATAAAAGCACAGAGATTGTTTAATAAACATTCAATTTTATGTTTAATATTTTTATAGTGCCTTAAATTTCGCATTAAAGTATATTTTATTACATCATAAAATAAAATATTTAGTGCGATTAAAGATTGCATAGTAAATCTGTGGCATGGCATTTCGAGTTAGTCGAGAATATACCAGTCTCACACATGCATAGAATTTATAGATGCAATGATAATTTAAATGTTTAGGTTTTTCGATGAACTGCACATAAAACTCAATATATAAAGGTTATTGATTAAGGATTATGCATTTCTTTCACATTAAATGGGAGAACATTTTATACATTTATATTATTTCATACATTTATTTTTTGGGGATTACAAAGTTGGATATAGTTATAATCATAACTGAACTATACATATATCACTTAATAAAATAATAAAACACATATATATGTATATATATACACCTAGAGAATGACATTGATAACATTTCAATAATTCATGTGAAAGAAATTTCAATTACAATGTAATTAAAATTTCAGTAAGTTTGATATTGAACATTGAAATATTTATGTACAAGAGTGATTGGAGATCCATTGAATATCTTAAACAATACATTGCAGTGGAATGGAACAGACATTTATTATAGTGATGAATTGAAGTACAATTATTCTGTGGGGTACACTGGACGATCTCCTTGATTAAGCCAGTGTGCGCATTTATTTTCTGAGCCGACAGTCTCGATCTAGAATTTCTAGAACATTGTGTTGAACGAACCTTAAATCATCCCCTTATCGACGCAAGTCCACCCTCGAGATCTTGTCCTGCTCGTTTTTGCAATTAACAGCATGTTCATACGAACTCAGGTTGCACTAGACATGCAAATATTTAAATTAGAAATGAAAACACTGCAAAAATGAAGGAGATAATGGAAGAAATTGAAGGAACTTGTATGTTACACAAACTAGATTATTACATTTGTTATGAGAAGATGAATTATTCATGTGTATATTCTTCCCTTGCAAGAGAGATACTATTTTCATGTTATTGTACACTACGAGTAAAATGAATACCTACCTAGAGAAAAACACAGTTTATACAGATGAGAGATTTTCTATGATTTATTGAATTAAACACTGACACGAAAATACTATTGTTAAATAGAAATAATTGTCAGAGATCAATAAAAGATTCAAACGGATTTAAAGCACTTGTCGGGCGAACAAGTTTATAAATATATATATGCGTGGACAATGAACATATCCACTTGAAAGCTCTCACGCAACTGTTTTGAAAAGGTGCAAAATAAATGTCCAGAGGCCTGTTTGAAAATAAAAGAATGCAGTAGTGGATCGTATATTAAGAAAGAAATCAAAAAGAATTTAACGAATTTTCTGTCAGATACGAAGTTTATGAGCTACATTGATTGTTTCCTGTGTAATTCCATTGTAATTGATTGTTTCCAACGGCAAGTGATTATCAGACGTTTTGGGATGGAAGCTCCAAAATATTTGACATGACATTTAATTATATTTATAAAATTGCTGAAAAGTCCGCCATTCGTTATTTTTTAAGAAAATTGTCATAATTGTCACAGAAAAAGTAATTTAAGGGGGTTGGAGCCAAGTTCAAATCTAAAAATTCAATTTCAATTTTTTTTTTAAGTAAACTAAAAATATTGAATTTTAAAGTTAGATTTTGAATTCTTTGTTTTATGCAAAAAATATCGAAACTAAATATTTTTTCGCTTTGTACGCAGTCTTAAATTTGAAAAAAGATAAGCGCTACAAAGGGAAAAAATATTTATCTATAATTTTCATTGAGTAAAATGGAGAATAGAATTTTGAGCTTAATGATTTTACAAGCATCAGTTTCCAATTTTAACTATGACATAATTAATAATTAAGTATTAATTTTATAATATTTTAAAATATTTATAAAATATTGCTTTAAAAATTCGCCGTCGGATCTCTAGAGCAAAAATTAATCAGTCAAGTGAGGAAGTGAGGTTTGGTAGAGATTGTTTCAAAGAGATACAATTTTTTCACGTCCTGTGCTTGAATTTATTTACTCACACGAACATTAAAACAAGTTTCAAAGACTTATTTGTGCAAAATTTGAAAGCAGAAGCAAGAATACAAAAATATTCTATTTTCAGAATTAAAATCCAGAGCTTTAGTCTCAAAAACACGTCTGACTGAATATAGGTTTCTACTACTAATTAACCATAAAATCCTTCATTGAAACAACATATTTTCAATTAAAAAATTTATTTTTTATATGTATGGCTAGCCTTTCCTCTAACTATAATTTCATGTGATTATAATTATTCAATTACTCCCATTTGCCTTGATATTATACAGTAAGTAAAATTAATAGTTTCAGATAGAAGATACGTCAAAGTAATTAATATACATATTCACTGAGAGGTGGATGAAAAGCTACAAATTAAGAGAATTAATTATTTCGCACCCGCTGCCGTAAATTTAGATCGTACATCGCGTTTTAATTGAACGAACTGATATTAATGGTGTCTCCATCCAGGCAAAATGATGAGTTAATTTAATCTTATCTTAGTGTATTAAATTTAACGTCGAGAAGCGAGATCCATTTAAATTGTGCATATATTGTGTATGTAATCTAAATCTGAATATTCCGTTATTAATATTGTTTAATAACAAAATATTACGATTAAATAACCAGTTTTATGCTAGTATTTATGGCAGTTTGATTGGAAACTATGCGACAGGAAACTGTAATTTTTTATTGGCAATTAAAAATAAATCCTGTTGGTTTCAATAACTTTTTACAAGAATGATATTTTTGTTTTTAAAACATTCGTGAGATAAAAGTGTAACATAATGAGTTGGGAAATCCCATATGCAGAGACCCGGCAATTAAAGTTGCTTTAGCTCCACATGTAACTGGTAGTAACTGTACAAGCCAGATTTACCGCTTAGGGGAAGAAGAGCTTTCTGAATAAAAGGGGTGGTTTAACCTTTAAGGATAACGGAGCGCGACTGGATAATTTTATCCGGACTGGAGGAAAAGACAATCTGCGAGGGGTTGAATCCAGAACAAAATTCGAGGCTCGTGAGAGAAACTGCAGGGGTTATAAACTGCCCCTCAGGTTAGTTCCGGTGAATGGAATGTGGGAGAAAAAGCTGGAAAATGACGATGAAAATGAAGAAGGAGAAGCAGCAGAGGGCGAACTATACCCCACTTTATTCATACGGTTTATATGTATTGTGAGTGAAAACGCTTGACATTTGTTAGTTTTCTACTTGTCAAGGTTTACGACTCTCCAAATTATTCACAGAGTCCAGAGAGCAAAGCTCAAAAGCAGTCAAGATCTTACTCTGAAGCGAAATGCACAGGGGAGGATATAATTTCCAAGGATATGTTTTAAAAATAAATGTACGCTCTGGAGAATTCCCAGCCAGTTGATAAATTATGTTTATATACATTTTGGAAGAAAAACTCTTCTAGGGGATGACAAATTTTGTAAAGATGAAAAAATACAAAACGCATTTCTTACGACCGAGATATTTAATTGAAGAGGTCTCATTCAACTCGATTCGCGTTATTCAATAGAAGATTCATTTTTAAAATTAAATTTCTTAATTAGATACTTAAATAGAATTGGTTTTTCCTTGAAAAACCTTCTTACTTTAATTAAAATCTTTATATTCTCTTATAGCTTCACTTTTGAAAAGTTTTAGTATTATTTAATCGAAAAGCTTCCGTATTTAATGATCTGAAATTTTTTTGTCAGACGCTTACCCGTGTAGAAATCTTGATGTGGGCCTAGTAGGGTTCTGGTCAGTTTCCCCTACTTTTGGTGTGGTTCTGGTCAGTAAAACTGGTTAGAACCCGACAAGGGTGTAACGGTTGGACTCGCGAATACCCTATATAGCGGAAACTAGTCAGGGCCTTGTCAGTTTTTCTAGTGAATGCCTTTTTAAAAAAAAAATATAAATAAATTATAAATAAAAATTACCTGCTTTTATGAAAATGTAATTTTATTATGTCAAAACATAGCAAAGAGCATAAGAAACAATACAAAGAAATAAATCAATAATATTTATATATTTGCGTTCGCAATGAAACAGAAAACTATTTAAATATTTAAATGGATAATTTAATATTTAAATATAATATTTAAATCTAAATATTTTCAATTTCGAATAATCAGATGATATTATGTTAGTAATTACACATAGTCCTATTATGCTGCCCGATTAGCACCTTATTATAATTTATTTCATTTTATTCAGAATAGAAAAACTGACCAGGGCCTTGTCTGAACCTTATTTTAAATGGGGAAAAATGGGGCAATTTCTGCACGGGTAGCAACACAGAAAAAACAAGGACTGAAAGTATTTACAGCTGAAATCAGTTTTTAAGCTGAATTTCAGTCTTAAGTCAGTTTTTAGTCTTGTTTTAAGACTAAGAAATCTAAAAACAAGACTAAAAACTGACTTAAGACTGAAATTCAGCCTAAAAACTGATTTCAGCTGTAAACACTTCCAGTCCTTGTTTTTTCTGTGAAATAAGCAAAATATTTGAAAAAAGTATGAGACAAGGGTTTTCGGTTGAGGATTAAACTTTTATTTTATAAGCAATCAAAAATAGTAATGCGTCTGTCTCGTGCAGAAGTCAAAAGTTAAGGATCGATTGCGTGCAACAGGCGGAAGGAAGTAATGTACTTGACGGCAGAACCATATCTCGCAGTCTCTGTTGATTTCCTCTACGTCTTGCACGAAACATAAAAGAGCCTTTTGGATTGAATTGAAACGTGAACTACCGTGGTTTGATTTACTTTATATCACACTCCCAGACTTTTAATTTTTCTATACAAAATTGTGTGGCTTTTATATTCCCACTGGTTACACTGAACTTTAATCAATGATTCTGATGGAAATCAGATATTCAACATTAATATCTTATAGGTATAAGTGAGTTATGTAACAGCCATCTAAGATATTCAGTCTATATCTGGATATTCATAGTCTAAATATCTTAGATACTAAACAGATGAACAACTATCTAAGATATTCAACCTAAATATTTAGGGGTCATTCACAAAATACGTGTCACTCTTGCGTTTGGATAAAAAATAAATAGTTTTAAATACAGTTTTAAACAAATAACATTTTTGGTTTTGTACATTTTTATATGAGGCTGTGTAATTAACAGAAACTAAATACCGCAGTATTTTCATGATGATGCATATGAATGCTTTGTAAATAGAACGATTTCAGTTAAATATTGCATCAAAATGATCAAAGGGATAATGTTTGGAAATAAAGTAAAACAATATTTCGTGGAATTGAATAAAATTCATAAATAAATGGAAGGGAATAAAACGTGATGGAAAATAAATGCTCCTGCTTAAGCTCTTTTTATTTCACATCACGAAACTAGATTACATTGTATATTTTGTTAAAATTTTTTTACAAGAAATATTTACAGTTTGTATTCCTTTTTTTCAGAAGGATCTACCATCCTCATGCTTGGAGATACATTTTCCTGGATCGCTATAGGTGAGAAAATAATATATATTATATGAATTTAAGAGAACTATATTTATTGCATAAGACTTGGTTTTAAAAAGTTATCTTTTGAATCTTCCCTGGAAGTGTCACAAGGCACTTTTTTCTGATCTATGGTTAATTGTTGTTCATCAGAAGGATAGGATTATCAGCGGAGATTTCTTTCATAGGATAAAGTCTTGATGCTATACGTGCAGCAGTTATAGAAATGATAAACGAACGCTCTTTAAAAAAAGTTACCAGAGAGAAAAATTGTGGACGTGCTCGCAACTGACAGAATAATGGTTAACACATATCATATTTAGCTTTGAAATGGTGCAACCGCCTGCTTGGTATATCAAATATTTTGACCATTGCACCACATTACAGTCATTTACAAGCTTTTTGTTGCACGTGGGAGTAATCTAGGTTCTAGAACGTGTATTATCTGGTTGAAGCATATTGTATCGTCATGCATTATGACCTGTTTGTAGGGTTGTTACACCCTGTACTTTGTTCACGTAGAAAATAAATTCATAAAATACAACAGAGCATTCTCACCTTTTCTGCACGCAATTATCCGCTTATCTGGTTCACTAGACTTTATGTACTTAACTTTATTTCTTTTATCAATAAGGGTTGACTCGGTTTAAAAATATATGTTTCCAGTCCTTATTACTGCAATAATAATTCCTGCTTTATCCATAATTTGAACCACAACATAAATCTTGAAAATTACCTTATACCTTGCAATTCGAGTATTTATTATTTCTAATGAATACCATTGTTCATTTATACTCTATATTAGTATTATCACGCAATATGTTTATTCTATGTTATAATTGTGGTAATTATACACCGAGAGCGACAGTCCGTGGATAATATGAACTTCTGCTGACTGAAAAGCGATAAACAGTGTTTAGAATATAGAATGCGCATAATGTTTTCAACAGGAAACGTATATATTGGTCATTTTCACATGAATTAATAAATAAGATACATTTTGCGCAGCAGACAGCGCGGTGGATGCATTCTGTACTCATTCCTCATATATTTTACGGTTGAAGTTAAGTTTTGCATTTCCCATATGATTTTTGTTGCCAATTGTGATTGGTCATAATTTTATCTTTCTAGAGCATCGCGAAAATGGGTGCCCGAAGATCAGGATCCGGAGGGGGTCGCGGAAGCGCAGGAGTGCTCAAGGAGCGGGCAAACATGTCCTTTATGCTTGTTGTCATGTTCTTCGCTGTGTTTGGACTGATAGTTCTCACGGAAATTTTTCTGATTGACGAAAGACATGGATCCAATGCCGGAAATACGGGAGCCCTTGGGGGACATCGCAGCGGTCATCGATTAGCGGCAGCACCCGATCGGCCAGATTATGAAGAAATTGGGGTAAGTTTACCTTAAATTCTGTGTATTTGATGATGATGCGAGATTTTTTTGTATTTGTTATCTTGTTATAAATAGAATTATATTTATAATAGAATTATATTTATAATACTATTTTCCTGATGGAATGAAAGGGACAGAAATGGATCAATTATGTCTAGGGTTTTTCATTCCTACGATAATTACCATCAGTGTTGTAAAATCTGTGTGTTTTTCATCAAGAGCGTGTTTATGAAAGTTTGAAGATTCTAAAGTTTTGAGCAAGCAATTTTAAATGACAATATTTACCGACCTTGCATTTGAAACTTCTGCTCGCTGAGCTCTGAATGGACACAATACCCCCTGAAAATATATATATAGAAGAGTAAATTTCCCAGGACCAGAAATTTGCAAGAGGGCTTTTCATTGTATCAGTAAAATATCGTTATTACTATTTTATCGTAGCGTGTTGAATAAGAACATTTTTTTTAAATATACGATTGACATCTACTTTATGTCCTCAGCTAGTTTTTATTTTTGAAGATCTTGAATCACCGTTTTTGTCTGGTACATACAATTGTAACATATTGAATTCGATAAATCAATAAATATCAAGCGTTTCCGACTGTTTTTCCGGTGGAAGTTGTGAAGATTGAATTTCTCGGGAAACAGTCTTCGGCTCTAGGAAAATATCGAGGAAAATTTAATGTTAGGAAAATGTTTCTCTTTCCTGAGATTTTCTGATAAGATTTCCTATATTAGATGTCAGTTGAAAAATGTCTCTCTGGAATTCCAATATTTATTAAATTTTAAGTTACGATAAAAGGAGAATTTTATTCTGCCACAAACTCAACGCAAAGACTTTAGAGAATTTTTATCTACCTTGATTGATAATTTTTTTCAATATTAAAATTTGATATTTCACTAATATAAAAGTAAAAAATTAATAAACTTGTTCAAGTTTAAGTAAGCTTCATTGTAAATATAGTGTTTTTTATGCAGTGCAGGGAAAAATGTTTCTCATCCAACTTTTTTATAGACTTTCCGACCAGTACTATTTTGTTCAAACATGCAAAGCAACAAATTAGCTTTTTCAGCAACACAATTTTATTTCCGAGATATATATGTTCTGTGAGAGCGAATTCGTAGGACGAATGGGCGTAAAAATCGGACGAGGAAAGTGCTTCTATGTGCCTGCATTTTATGTTTGTGTTTACTATTACGTCATACTATAGCGTGAAAATTCTATAAAAAGGAAAAGAGCTTCATCCTTGTCGGGATTCAAAAAGAGAATTTATCGCGCGTGACAGCTGCTACCAATTAAAGAGCTTCCAAAACATTCACTGACAATATGTTCAAGCTCGTTAATGTCTTTAATGTAACGACACATGTTCCATCGATTTTATCGGATTTACGCCAAATTTTTTTAATACATCTCATTTTTCATATAAGCCGATGATATACAGATAAAAAATTGCATGAAGGTTTTGTCTTAAAAAGAGAAATTAAATAAAATTAAATTATATACATATAAATAGATATTTTTTAGAATTATTTCTCTGGTAGAATCAAATTCTGCATTGCGGATGAAAATTTCATTTGTACCTACAAAGATACTAAAAATCAATGAGAGTTCCCATGTTTGCCTTGATTAATAGCGCGAATTTTGTCATTGAATTGTGGTTTTGTGTGTGATATCAAATTCGCATTTTCCTTTTCGGTAAAATACAACTTAAGCCACGGGAATTGATGATTCAGTTTTTATTAACAACTTAACATTTTAACTTGACAAGAACGAACGCGCGCGCATTTACTTTCTTATTCAATATTATATAATTTATTATATTTTATTTTTTTAATCTCTTAAAATCTATGTTAAACTTCGTCGAAATCTCTTAAAATTTTCAAAAACTTCTTAAGATTCTTTTAAATTCAATGATAACAATTCAAATTCCATGAAATCCTTTAAAATTCTCATCAAATCTTTTAAATATTAGAAAAATCTCTCAAAATCACTTGAAATTATTAGAAATCTCGTAAAATTCCTTAAAATTTCTGGATAATATTTCAAATTCCTTAAGACCTCATAAAACTCTTGTAAAGATTTCAAAGTCCCTTAAAATTTTACGAAATATCCTAAAATCCCATACAATTCTACAAAATTGTTTTAATATCCTAAAAATCTCTTCAATTTCGTAAAAATCACTTAAAAATCGTTAAAAATGCACATAAAAACCTTCAAAATTATTAATCTCTGGAAATCTATGTTAAAATTAGTGAAACTCTAAAAATAGAAATTTTTAGAGATTATCTCCCATGAAATTCTTACAAATTCCAGAGAAATTTTCAAACTCATAAATCTTCTGAAATCCATATTAAAATTCATGAAAATCTCTAAAAATTCCTAATAACCTTTTGAAATTCCATGAAAAAAATTTTAAAATCTCTTCAAATTCCCAAAAAAATTCTTAAAATTTTACGGTAACATTTAAAATCTCTTTATATCTTTTATATCC
>UCOK01006917.1:0-10789 GCA_900474325.1 Synergus umbraculus
ATATTTCAAATTCCTTAAGACCTCATAAAACTCTTATAAAGATTTTAAAATCTCTTAAAATTTCACAAAATATTCTAAAATCCCATAAAATTCTACAAAATCGTTTTAATATCCTAAAAATCTCTTGAATTTCGTAAAAATCACTTAAATCAACTTGAAATCCTTAAAAATATTACAAAATCTTTTATAAATTATAGAAATATTTTTTGAAACCCCTTAAAATTTTACGAAAAACTTTGAAATCTTTGTAAATTCTACATAATCTTTTAAAAATCATAAAAATCTTTTGAAATTTCTCAATAAAATACCCTATAAAGTTTAAAATTCCTTATTTAAATCCCACAACATACATATTTTAAAATTATAAAAGTACCTTGAAGTACGATTGAAATCTAATCAGAGTCATGAAAAATTCTAAAACTTCTCAGAAACTTCTTGAAATTCTTTTAAATTCTACGATAGCATTTAGAATTCCATTATCTTTCATGAAATTTTTAAAAATTCCCTTAAAATTCCTAGATTTTCAATGTAGTTCAAGTTTAGACTCGTGACAAAATGATTATTAACGAAACCAAATTCAAAATTTCAAATTCAAACTTTCAAATTTAATTTACGATATTTCGACTTCGACTCAATGATCTTTTTAGAATAGAATATCTAAATACTTTTAAATTAACTTATTTTCATAACCATATTTGTGAAGAAATTTCTGGGCGAAAATAAATATAAATAATAAATTTTTACGTGGTAATGTATATTTTTTTGCAATACAATAAAAGAACTGGTAAAAATATTGTTAAAAATTGTAAGAAATCCATTTTTAACGTATTAAATGTTAATATAACAATTTGCCATAGAGTGAGAAATAATCCCGGGCTCTAATATTAATTGTATACATTATCTCAATAATTTTTGTATTATTTAAAACAAACTATAATTTATATTACCTATAGTTAATTCTAAGAGATTCTAATCTCAAATTTTAGAGGATTTTAAAATTTAAATTTAAAAGTAAAAAAATTTATAATTTCCAGGGATTTTTTTTTAATTCCTTTGTATTTCTTACGGGATAAAATCTTAAAGCTTGAAATTCCTTAAAATATATTCAAAGATCCTTCCACTTTTTTCAACTTCCATATGAAATGGCTTAATTAAAATTCTTTGAAATTCCTTTGAAAAAAGTGATCTTTCTGATATTAAATTTTTTACCATCTTGAGTTAAGATCTGGCTAATATAGCCGTTTATTGACCCGTTATTTCAAATTTTTGAAACGAGGCTCTTCAAATGTTGGTTGAAGTTGGATGAGTCCAGGTTTCGCTCTTGGCGAGGCTCTTGGCTTATACGGTAGCCGTTTCTAATATTTATTCAAAAATCATTCCAAGATGTCTATGTAAATCTCGTTTAAGAGTCACTTCTATAATAAGGATTGCGACACAAGCTTTCCATTAATGTAAAATATAGTAACTTAGTAACATTCCAGTGTTTTACGTTTCAGAATATTTTTAGCATTTCTCAATGCACGTATATATTATATTTCATGAGTTTGAAAAAATTCCAAGGGTTTTCACAAAATTTTAAGGGATTTTCAAAAGAATTTCATTGTATTTTTGAAGATTTTGAAGAATTTCATGGAATTTCAAGGATATTTTATATTCTAAAGTGATATATCAAAGATTAAAAAAATTTCAAGGATTTTATAGGATTTCCAGTGGTTTTTATAAGTTATTACAAAAATGGTCATTTTTTAATTAATTAATTTAAATAAAAATGGAATAGGTAATGTATATTTTTTTGCAATAAAATAAAACAACTGCTAAAAATATTGTTAAAAATTGTAAGAAATCCATTTTTAACGTATTAAATGTTAATGGGGATGAACAAAAATACCAAATAGGTGAAAAATAATGGTAAATTAAATTGTAAAGCGTCATTTTCAGAATTTTAAAGGGTTTTCAAAAGAATTTCATGGAATTTCAAGGATATTTTATATTCTAAAGTGATATATCAAAGATTAAAAAAATGTCAAGGATTTTAGAGGATTTCCAGTGGTTTTTATAAGTTATTACAAAAATGGTCATTTTTTAATTAATTAATTTAAATAAAAATGAATAATCCTCCCAATTCGAAAATCCTTGAATTTGATTTACTAAAAGATGAAATATTAAAAATTTTTCTGAATAAAATCTACAGGTAATTGTAATAATGTAAAATATAATACGTATTTATATTGTATATATAAAATTGCCGTATTCTCGAGAGTTCTAGATTTCAAAAGACCACTGCACGGTAATTATATTGGAGAAAATCTCGAAAAAGCAAGAGAGGTAAATCTCTTTGAGAAAAACAGTTATCGTGAAGATTGATGTAATTAACTAAAAATGCTTCGACTTTTCGCCAAGGATCCGAACAAAGGAAGCGCAGATTTTCTGTAAATTCCCCTCAGGAATATAATTCCTTCTCTGTTTTGTTCCATAAAATATGAATAGGATATTAAGAAAGCGATTTAACTTTTTACCTCTCTCTATACATTCTTCGGCCATGAATCATTAATTAAAGGATAATTAATGAATTAATATCATTTCTAAAATAAGAAATCTATCCAGCATAAATTCACTTTTCAATATTTCGCATACGAAGCAGATTCACAAAGATTATGTCTGTCTTTTATTTTTGTTCTTTTCATCTTTCAACTGATTTCAGAATATATATTTCCAGCATCTTCTTGCATTGTCCCTTATTGTGCGTAGGTAGAGTCCATATTATATATATATTTATATATACATATGCGTTTAAATATTGCAGAGAAAGCAAGAAAAAAAAAAAAAAAAGAGTGAAACGAGTGAGCTGTAACCGTGCTCAGATTTTTCCCTTTTTCGTTCTATTCCATTTCCCCTCTCTGGTTCTGGAAGCAGGAAAAAAATCTCAAGTGATGGAGCGAGCGAACTAGAGAGAAAAAAAAAGAGAGTGGGAGAGAGAAAAAGAGGGATTGAGAGTGAATCAGGCTGGGGGGAGCTCGGAAACTGCCTCTCGAGGACTGGTCGCCATCTTGCTTTAAGTACAGTCAAATACAGCACCTGGTCGCAAAACACACTTGTAAATTACGATATTAGTACATTTTATAATCCTACACACCTAATATTTACTTCATATATACTTATCCCCACAATTAGGAATTACTATTTTCAAATTTCGCGCCAAAATGGATATTTTGAACTTCTCCTGATCGTGATTGGTTCTATTATAATAACGTCACTCCTTAGAACCAATCAAAGTCGTTTCTACCTCAATTTTGATAAGAAAAAGGAATACACAGAACATATTTTTATTCTATGATTTCATAAGGCAATTTTTCGCGTGAAATTTGAAAATCATTATTCATAAATTCGATATTGTCTATAAAAGAGTTGCACAAAAGTGTAACGAGTTTTGATCTCCTTTTCTTTGATCTCAAAGTTCAAAGACTTGACTAAGAAGCATTCGTCTTTCACGGGACACTTTTGAAACAAGTCGAGCAACCTTAATATGCATCAGGTACATGCGGGCCGTAAAAAGAGGTTTCCATTTCGAGTGAGTGATGTCAAAGAAATGGGGTTATACTTAAATTTGCATATATTTCATATCTCATATATTTCATATATAGAATAAAGTATATCATCTTCTTGCAGAATAACTGCAAAACTGATTATTGAGAATTCAGAATATCAGAATTTGACGAGACGAGTTTATTTTTCGTCTCCAGAATTTCTTTTTGAACTTTGCCCGGGTATTTTGCTCTCTTATTTTTCCTTCACGAATCTACTTCACACTTTTTTCTGCATTGAGTCAACATCATAAATCCGGAATAATCGGATTAGAACCGCATAAGGGACTCGAAGTTTCTTTCATTGGATTCTTCTTGCAAATGGTTCGAAGGTCTATTTCTGATTTTCGATTTTCGATTTTTAGACATTTAGAAATCACTAGAAGTGTAGATTCAATACGTATATTCCTTACACATATATGTATAGTTTAATCATCAAGCATCGAAGCGAAATCGAGGAGAGGAATGTCGTGTACTCAATGTTGATACAGCTGAGTGGTCGACCTGGCAGGTACGCTTGGCTTCTGTTTGGCATGCCTATATATATATATATATATATATACTATATATACTATATATATATGTATGTATTCGTTTAGGAACTTGCACAAGAAGAAACGAGGCTCTTCGAATGTTGGTCGAAGGTTCGATGAGTCCAGGTTTCGCTCTTAGCTTATACGGTAGCCGTTTCTATTTATTCAAAATCATTCCAAGATGTCTATGTAAATCTCGTTTAAGAGTCACTTCTATAATAAGGATTGCGACACGAGCCTTCCATTACTACTGGAAGTAAAATATAGTAACTTAATAAACATTCCGTTGGGGTTTGAACCTCAGTTGAAAATTTGTAAACTGATTTTTACGTTTCAGAATATTTTAAGCATTTCCGAAGTGTTTGAAAAAACTCCAAGGGTTTCCATAGAATTTTAAGGGATTTAAACAGGATTCCACTGTATTTTTAAAGATTCTGAAGAATTTCTTGGAAATCAAGGATTTTATATAGTTTTTTGGGGGTTTAGGGAATTTAAAAAGAATTGTGTATTTAAAATTTAAAGTAATGTCATTGAATTTCAAGGATTTTATAGAATTGTTTGAAGATTTTAATAAATTTCCTTAAATTTCGAGGAATTCTGTGCGATTTTAAACATTCTATGGAATTTTGAATGCAATTCTTTTAACATCCATTAAAATCCCTTCAGAACTCTTTAAAATCCATAAAATTTCTTTAAATTACCGAAAGTGTGCTAAAAACTTTAAAATCGCACCAAATCACTTAAAATCTTAATATAAATCTTTAATTGAAGTAGCAAATAACATCCTTTATATTTATTCCTTTAAAATTCCTAGAAATTCTTTAAATTTATTACAATTCCGTCAAATCGTTTATAATTTCATAAAATCCTATATAGATATCCCACAGAAATAGAATTACTTCAAAAACTTCGGAATCCCATGAAATTTCTTAAAATCTCAGACGAAAATGTTTAGAATATTTTTTAAACTTGGAAATATCCAAAAATTTCTTTAAATACCCTAAAATCCGTGGAATTTCTTGAAATTTCTTGAAATATATTTAAAATAATAATAATTATTATTATTATAATAACCATAATAAAATATTTACATTTTTAATTTGAACAAAAAATGAGCCGCATAAATCTATTTAAAAACGTCTTTTAATTCCGTTCATCCCTCTCTTTAAATAATATTCAAAAATTTGAAATTATACTCTGAAAACGTCCTTACGAATTAAATGTCCGATTCTGCAATAAAATAAAAGAAATTCTTTCGAAAGATGAATTTTTTCTTTCGAATTAGGTTCAGATCATTGGAAAATGCCTTAAACCCCCCAAAAAATATTTATAATATCCTTGAAATTCCATGAAACTCTTCAAAATCTTTAAAAATACAATGAAATCCTTTTAAAATCCTTTAAAATTCTGTGAAAACCCTTGGAATTCTTTCAAGCTAATGAAATCCTTTAGAATTCTATAAAATCTTAGAGATCCCATGGAGTTCCTTGAAAATCTTCAGAATCCCATGAACTTTCCTAAAATCACGAAAATTCCTAGATTGTTTTAAACACTTTGAATTCTTATAGTAAAATCTCCTAAAATCCCCAGAATCCCAAGAAACCCGGTAAAAATTCTTTAACATTTTTGAAATATCTTTCAAAATTTATTCAAAATCCCTTGAAATCACTATGGAAATCCCTAGAAATTCTTGAAAAATCTTTGTATGTCTGAAAACCCTCTTTAAGTATTATTAAAAAGAAACTGTAGAATCTCGATGATTTCAATTAATTTAAATGGTATTTCAAAGCTTTAAAAAAAAATTCAAGAATTTTATAATAGGATTTCCAATAGTTTTTCTAAGTATTTTATATGATATTTGAATATTTCAAAAAATACTATTTTATTTGTCATAATTCAGTGCGGGAAGAGGGGCAGTGGTGGATTTACATAAGGGCACATGGGGCACGTGCAATCCACAAGCTGAGGGCCTCCGAAAAATGAATATCCTCAAAAAATGCAATTACTATGAGAATGTGGAAATTACACTGTGATAAATTTAAAAAATATGCAATAAATATTTTTTATTTTGTAATTTTAATTTCTATACAAGGCGGCCCCCACACTATTAGTGCTCAGGGCCCCGCTAAACTTAAATCCGGCGCTGAAGAGGGGCCGAGGGGTGTTATTAAATATTTGAGAATATATTAAATTAAATCAGTCTTAAAGTAAGAACTAATCATCAATTTATCAATGTTTCAGAGTTCGAGTTCTCCTCGGCGAGTGGCGGTCCCAGTTCTAGTGAAAGACGGTAAGCCGTGTGGTAGTGGGGGTGGTGGCGGCAACGAGGGCAGTAGAGGTGGGCCCTCAGCGGCCCTAGCAAGTCCCGCGCCCCACATGACGACGGCGTCAAGTCCCCATGGCTCCCATCACTCGGCCGCCGTCTCCCACCACTCGGTCGTCGGGGTCAGTCACGTGATGTCCCCGAGTCAGAGCTTGCAACATTGTTCGTACTCCAGGTCGGCGGTCCAACAAAGTATGCAACAACAACAACAACCTCAGTGTGGAGCGTACCTACCCCTCCAGGGTAGGGCCTGGTAGTGCGCGCCATCCGCGGCGGGGGCGGCGGCCTACGCCAACCCCTCCGTCGCTGGCCCCTGGGCCCTCGCCGCGGATCCCAGCGCCTGGTATACTATTCCCGAAGACAGTCCGTGAAATTGCGCCTTTTATTGTACAGATTAAGGTCATTTTAGACGTGGTAACTAAACTCGAAGAGGGGGTCAACAATTATCATAGTGGGCCCAATACTTTTAGAAGAAAGCATAAATTCTTTATGGGCCCAGTACTTTTTTTTAAGAAAGAAATTTAGATTCTCGTAGATGAATCACAGTCAAGAATGTTTATTTTTTCGGACCCAATACCTTTTTATAAACGAATACCTTTACCAATTCCCAATACCTCTTGTAATACTCTTTTAAATCCTGTTTGGATTTTATATATATACTTTTGCGTTGCCCAATACCTTTTCTAATATCCACAAGTCCCAATACTCATGATGTCATAAGAATCTTATTGATAATACTTATTACGGGAATTATTGATTTTAGTGAGTCCCAATGGTTTGCTTTTCGAAATTGAATGTTTAATTTCTTTGATGCCCAATACCTTTTCCAATACCGAAGAGATACCCAATACTCATCGAGGGATTTAGTGAATCTCAATACTTTTCTTTTATAAATTCTTTGTTTAAATTTTTGGTGACCAATACCAATTTTTAGAATCAAATATCTTTACGGCTTCCCAATACCTTTTTGAGGCCCAATACTTGAAATAATATATAGTACTTTTCAGTTGATAAAATACCTTTTCATTTACTCTCGAGTCCCAATACTCGCGAGAATCTAATACTCATTGAGGCCCAATACACAATATTTTCTTTTACATTCAATATTTAATTTTTCAATTCTTTCTTTTTAAAATATAATTCTCTTAGATGAGTCCCAATTCACAATATTTTTCTGGACCCAATACCTTTCTTATAATCAAATACCTTTTCCAATTTCCAAAAATATACCAAAAAATACTAAATTACATTAAATATACTTATCCAAATATACCAGTAATTACCAAAATCAAAAACCGTCCCAATACTTTCTTAACGTTATTTAAAATGAACTCATTCTTCAAGTTTGGTTTCCTCGTCTGAAATCTTTGGTTCAAACTATCAAAATAAAATATTTATGAAGTATTGGTTCGCCGAAAAGACAATTCGAAAGACAAAGGTGATTGACAAATCTTTTTACTAAAATAGTTCAAATATTTTGAGAAAATCCTCAATTTAAGGATAAAATATTAAATATTGAAAAGGGATTATTTTTATTTTTTCGTTTTTTTTTTCTACTTCATTGTTTTTCTTCACTTTTTTTAATAAAATATCGTTCCTTTGTCTTTCGAATCACCAGTACTTAAATACATTATAATCTAAATCTAATAGTTCCAACTTCAACCATTATTTTGTGTATTGAACTGAAAATGCCACAATGCTGTAAATTTTACGTCTATAGATAAAACTATGTACATGTACCTTGTCTGAAATTCTGTGTGGAATGTGATACTGGGCACTCGACAGAATAGCATTCAAAATTTGAATATCGATGAAGCCGTTCGATTTAGGCTGAGCCTTTCTCTCTTTCCATTATTTTCAGATTCCAATAAAACGAATATTGAACTTCACTGCGAATTAGGAATCAATTTGCCTTTAAAAAAAAAATACTTTCAGTGCCATCCACTTTTTCAAGCACAATGGAATCCAACTTTAGAAAATACTAAATCGTAATTCGCGTAACAAATTTTATTTTTAAATAGATACTATCATTATATTTACAGAATTTAATTTAATCATTGAAAGATTCCGTTTTGCTTCGAAAATCACTTTTCAACTGCAACTCTTATCAAATAATAATCCTCATAAAATTGTACAAGTGATTCGGTTGAAGTTTCAGATATTCTAGTTTGACGATTTTTTACATTTATTGGAATAAACTAAGAAAAATTTCCCAAAACCCAACATTTTTATTTATTGAGTAGATTTAAAAGAATTTCAAGTTATTTTAAAGGACTTTAAAGTATTTCATTTTATTTTCTCCACATTAGAATCAATTTCTTGAAATTTTTAAAAATCGTAAAATTAAAATTTCTTAAAATGTCTTAAAATCCCTAGAAAATCTTTAAACTCTCTTAAATTCTTTAGAAATCCATTGAAATTTCTTACAATCACTTGACATCACTTGAAATCTGTTAAAATCTCTCGAAATTCCTTCAATCAAAGTCACTTATAAAAATAAAGGAAAACAAAATCAGGGAATTTAAATTAAATAATTTCTGCTGGTCAATAAATAAAATATTGGGTTTTGGAAACTTAAACAACTTTTTTGTTGATATTTTTATTCCAATAAATAAAAAAAAATTGTCTGAAATTTCAACCCAATATACAACTGGGCAAAAATAAATCTTTCCTTTTATTTTATTCTATTTTCTTTTAGTCAACTTTCTAAATTTACTTTATTTTTAATATTTCTTTTAAAATAAAGCTGATTAAACTGGCTCTTAATTCATTTTGGGAGGAAATTACAATTTTGCCCAGTTGTATTTCAAGTATCCTCGAAAATTCGCCACTTCCACTGGGAAGTGGAAACCGTACACTGATCTGTGACGCCAGTAGGAGGATCAATTTTGCAAAACGAACGCGATACTCCAACTGCACACTGTACAATGTGCATAGTATAATTTAGAGACACTTGACCATTATAGAACAGAACAATGAACCATGTCTATGTATATAAATGTAACCTTTTCCACGAATTCACAAAACCAGTTTTCACGATTCACGGAGGGATTTGAGTCTAAAATTAATTTAAATAAAATTTTAAGTATAAGCAAAATTATACTTAAAAAAAAATATATATATATACAATATAATATATGTATATATAATGTACCTATGTTTCAACAATTTTATCAAAAGGAATTAATTCTAGACTTTAACTGACGACCTGTTTTAAAAATTAGAAATTTAAAAAAAAATAAAATTTTAATTTTAGTTGAGTAACTTAATAATTTAATAAAATTTAATGGTCGTTAGTAAAATACGGGAATCGTGAAAAATTGGATAATCGCTCTGTGATAATGAATCACAAGTACGAGAGAAATGTAAATAATTAATTGATTAATTAATTAATTTGGCGCCGTTTTCTTTCCACCAACGAATTTCTAAGATTCGATGCGGTGTTAATATATGCGTATAACGTTAGCGAGATTGAGCATTAGCGCATTAATATAATGATTAAAAGGAAGTACAGAGCCACGACAAGTGGTTGATAAGATATTGAAAATATTATAATAATGAGTAGCGTGTGATTGGGAAACAAAAGCTACAAGGATTATTAGAGATATTAATATTATAAAGTTTTGTAAATAACGAAAAGAGATATTAATAAAACGATACTTATGCAAATGTCAGCCATGATTTTTTATTTTTTTGTCCAATACTTTTCATGAACCCAATACTCTTTATCATCCCAATACTTTTTAATGAAATTAACAAATTTTGTATATTATAATACTTTTTTTTACGCCCAATACTTTAAGTTTTAAGAAAGTATCATTTTTTTTTACTTTCATGATGATTTTGGTACTATTTAAACATTCTTTTCTTCAAAAACAATTTCAGGTTTAATTTAATACTTCTTTTTGTACCCAGAGATACTTTTTATGGACATATAATACTTTTTTGAGTTTTATTACAGAATATTCTTTTTGAAAAAAATATTATTGAAAAATTTATATATAAATATAAAAAGTACATATTAATCAATTTAAATAATTTAAATTTAAATAATAATTCTTTTGCAAAAAAAGGAAGAGGAATCGTTACGCGATGACAAAAATTATTTTCATCAAATCAGTCCACTCGTTGGATTTTTCGTTCTCGTCGGATATAGAGAATATAAAAATATGGAAATATATGGTCTCAGTCGTATAAATCCCCTCTTAAACTTTCCAATCCAAATACATATATAGTCGAGGACTTTTTAAACAACGTGTTATATTCCATGCAGACAATTTTTGTAAGTATATTTTTCATGCAAAATCGAATAAAAGTAAATGGAATAAAAAAATGCTTTTCAGTTATTATTA
>UCOK01006918.1:0-11631 GCA_900474325.1 Synergus umbraculus
GTTCTGTAAAAGACAATGAGAAAATGCCTGAAAATAAAGCAGTCTAAAAATTCAATTTTAGTTACTTTTCAATTACTTAATTAAGTTAATGGAATAATGGATTATTTTTCATTGAAAAATACAAAATTTGTGTTTAATTGTAATTTTCGAAAATGAATTTAATGATGATGTAAAGAATGCTTAATGCTTCCTCTATGAGGAAGCAAAGTGCTCATTGAATGAGTACATAAGTTGATACAACTTCACAGCTAGTTCAGAGATTTTTATATTTTTTAAAAGATTCCGTAGAATCTTGGAAGATTTCAAAATATTTTACAGAGTTTCAAAATATTGAAAGTCATTTTATGTGATATTTTCGAAAAATTTCAATAACACTATTATTGAAACTTTATTCGCCTTATCAATCAATTTTTATCAGAAAAATTTGTCTGAAAGTCAGGGAAAAGTCGAGCAAAATGTCCGAGAAATTGAAAAATTGAATCTTATAATCACACTGAAAGAATATATGATAGCAATGATTAAAATGATTGCAATATACTTATTATATATTTATTTATCTATTTCTTTTTTCCACCTTTCCCCTTTTTACCCTTTTTTCCCTTTTTAGATTCTTCGGGGGTAGGTGGGGTTTCTTCTTCTTTTGGCGGTGCAGGAACTTGTGGTGGTGGAGGGGGAATGGGAATTGGTGGTTTTGGTGTACGAAGTTCGACTTCTACATTTCTTTTTGCATGTTCAGAAAATTCGCTTTTTTTCTTAATTCTCAGTAGAAAAATATCTTGATTACCTTCTGTTATATGATCACTGAACACTTCTTGTGTTCCCGACCCCCCTAATTGGGGATGAACCGTGATGGTTCGACAACTATTATTTCCATCTGGTCCTTCTTTTGTAGGCCCTACCTAATTAAAATAATTAAATGTGAACTTAAAAAAAATTAAAACGAGGACAATAAAGTGTATCAAATTAATAAAATAGAATGTGAAGAAGATACCTTGTAGGCGATTGCTTGGGGTTTATAATTTTGATCATCTTTTGAGCTTAAATTATTTTTTGAATGAATTCGAAATAAAATTTGATTGTTATCTCCAGCGTTAACAATTTTTGGTCCCTCTTTGCCTGAAGATCTTTGAATTTCTACCATCTCACAATCACAAGGTGGATCCCACTGCTGGAGTCGTTTCTTTTTACTCTTATTTTTATCCTTTTCTACTCGTATAATTAATTGATTTCCCAGCATCTCTGCACCGATTTCTTGGAAATATTTTTCTGGGTTTTTTTGAGGTGAATCGGATTTTTTATCCAACGAACACTGGACATTAGAGTTTAGACAAGAGGCTAGAAATTAATAATGTGGCACTTAGTAATTTTAATAAATCGAACAGTGTTATTTTAATCAAAAGAATTGTAAGTTAATTATAAGTTAATCTATAAATTATAGTACTAAAAAGTTACCTGACTCATTTACAAACTGCATTTTGGATTGAGAAACTTTAAATTTGGAAAAGCGGTGAATAAATTAATAACAGAGAAATTAATAAGGGTCAAAAATTAATTAAATAAATTTGAAAAAGTCTGTGATTTAGGCTATAAACATTTGAAAGGCAGAACTGTAAATTACGTAAAAAACTTCGAGTGACGCGTCACTGCACAACCCTGCTCAAGCAGACAACTTTCCCCCTCCACTGAGCTGTATAACGATAACCGGAATCGGAAGTCACCGCAGAAGCGCCTAAAATTTGAACTGTAAACATATTCCATGAAGATAAATTTTATAAAAAAACTTTGTGATTTTGTATAACACTGACATTGAATTTGAATATATTATATATTTTATTATCAGTTGTAATTTTCGTGTGTTTAAAACTTCCCGCGTCACCCGCGATTATCGATATACGACGCATCTGTTTTTGACCAATCATCGCGTGTATTTTAGAACTTCCGATTCCGGTTATATATGTAGCACCAATCAAATCGGAGTAAAGTTATCTCAACCTCTGTCAGCTGTTTTGACGGTCTTATTGACCTTGAGGATCTTTAGAAAATCCTAAGCAATGGAGGTCTGTCATCATGTAACCTTTTAATAGCATCGCTATAAATTTTCTTCAATCAAAAATTATAATTTGGCTCTAAAATTTAAAAAAAAAGTAATACCCATTTTCGATAAGATGATTGCAGCCGCAAAAAAATGTGGCTGTCCTATGAAAACAGGTTTAATATTCAAATAAAATATAAATACATCGTTCTAAAAATTATAATTTAAAATAAACTTTAACTAATAATTTATTCTTATAGATTTTCGAACTTCTCCAAATTTTACAAATGATTTCTCATGTTCAAAAGGAACCCGAGTTCAAGAATCTTTCCCTCCTATTAATTCAAGAACAGATTTGGAAAAATGTATTTGCCCAAGACCAAATGATCCAAAATATCAGAAAATGAAAGGCACCTGTAGTTCTTGTTGTGAAGGAGTCCCAGGATCTGAAGAGGATGAAAATGATTGTATAAATCCGAAAAAAAGGAATAAACCCTTATCGGAAATCGTTGAAAGAGGTTTTTCTAAATTAAATTTAAAAATAAGGATAAGTCACGTTGATTAGTAATAGTTTTGCCTATTTATTACTAGTTTTTACTATTTACAACTAGTTTTTACTATTTGTTACTAGTTTTTACTATTTATTTACTGGATTATTAATTAAGATACTAATTATACATGTTTTAAATTTAGGACTTCCTTATAAAGAAATTGAAGCTATAATAAATGACAACCGGATGATAATTCGAGTGCAAAAGGATTCATCAACTCGAGAAGAATGGGATCCACCCTGCGATTGCAGTGAAGAAAATAAGAACCTACCGTCACAACAAATGTCGAATTCGAATCACAATGACGTGATTTTTCGAAAAGTGGATTTGAATCAGTGTAATCAGAATCCTTGTCGAACTATTACAGTTTATCCTCATGCTGATTCGGAAATTAATCAAGAACAAGGTTCTAATAAAGCTCAAAAAGAAAAAGAAAAAGAAATTGATGCAGAAGATATTGATATTCTTGATTCAGAAAAGAGGAATCAACATCAGCAGAAACCAATTTCAACTATCGATCTTGAAGAAAATCCGAATATATTTCTCCTTCGAATCAAAAAACGGTGTGAAAATGGAGACGGGAAATATAATATTGATCTTGAATTTCGAGCTCCCCGACCTTGGTTACCAAAACCTATTATTAAAAAATCACCACCTCCTGTGGTGGAAGAAGTGGTGGAAAGCAAAAGTGAAGAAAAGAAAGAAAAAGGAAAAAAAGGGAAAAAGGGGAAGAAAGGAAAATAATTTTGAATCCGGATTAGAAATTAAATTGTAAGTAAATTCTTTTTTTGGTTCTCATTCTTAATAGAAATATAATAATAATAATAATAATAATAATAATAATAATAATAATAATAATAGTAATAATAATAATAGAATGTAAAATAGATATTTCAGAGCAATTCAAAACAATAAATTTGTTCTTTATATTTTTGCGGTTAGTTTCCAAAAGGTGTTCAAAAGCGAGGATCAATAAAGGCCAATCCTATTTTTCGGTAACTTCAAAGGGAAATTTCAAAGCTCAACAAGATATAAAAATAGACATCTATATTATTCCTAAAATAAATTTTTCTCCGAAAAATGCTTATTATTTTTATTAATGAATATTTTTACTGCTATTATATTATATTATTATTTTTATTATTTTTCTCAATATTTACAAGTTATACATAGAAATTCTTATATAGAAATAGTTTACCTGAATCCGTTTTAATTTTATTTTTTATCAATAATTTAGTATTTCTCTGTGGCTTTCATTGAACAAAAAAGTGTATAAAAATTTTTCGATGGTAAATTTTTCAGTTTCTTTAGATTTATAATTAATTTTAATTTTTAAAAAATGCTGTTAATAACCCGTAATACCTTAAGTTAGATTACTTTTACAGCCTTACAAAGTGACAAAGTTTGTTTTCCCGAAATTACGAAGTGGACACTTTTATGAATGAAAGCGGCAAGGTGAAATAGATTCTTGACTTATAAAGAATGAAAATTGATCAAGGCGAACTTCTTCGAGCGGTTCTCACGATCTGCTTGAAAATCAGGTGCTTCTTTGAATGGACCTCTCTATTCATTCAATTCTTTTCTAGAGACACCCGCCCACTACGAGCCCACTTTTGAGGCTTTGGGAAAAAAATGATTTCTCGCTAAAGCCCGGCAGTTCTGAATGAAATTGTGTAAACCTTAAGTCACCTTTTTTGTCCTCTCAGGTGTAACGATGGTCAAAAGATTATGTGCATCAGTTTCGTTTTCAATTTTCTATCTCCAGGAATATCTCACATTTTTATTCTGAAAAAAATACAAGATTAAGTGTAACACGAAACAGTAAGTAATAATAACATTTTTTAAATTGATACAAATGAAACTTTTTAACAATAGGTGCTTTAAAAATAAATATTTATTACTTTGGAAGCTTGAATTTGAAGAGTCATAGAAATAATTTATCACAATGACACATTATTTTCATATTTATATATTATATTCGGAAAATTCTCCGAGTTAGAGAAACATTAAAAATTGACATCTTTTCAAGGATATGGAACTCTTTAGAGAATTTAATTGATCAATGAAAGATTAAAATCAATTAAAAGATTCGTATTAAAATGATGGGGAAAATAGGTCAAAAGTTCAAACCGGAAAACTATAATAAGGAGTAAATTTGAAAGTGGACAATGGCGATTGAAAATAGAAATACATCCCGTTGATCTCGTTGACTTTTGACACATTTCGAGCAGAGACATGACATTCAGTCTAGACTCTAACATTTTCATCCTAATGGTCAGGAAGAGGATATTCGTATATATAGCTATATATCTCGTATAGAGGATCCTTTTGTCAGAATGATCTCGTTTGTTGGTCCTTCATAGTAGAAATTGTATCACATCATTGTGTTCTGTCCCTTCAAGCTCTTCTTCTTTACATTGATACAGTTTAGTACCATTTAGGAAGCTGTAATTTATAGCCCACTGTTCAAAATCAATACCCTATTATTACCTCCGACTTCAAAGTCTCCATTAGCCATTAGGAAGATACATCTAAATTAATTTCGCACCCAATTATTAATGAAATCACACTTTTTAATGATTTATTATATTTTTACTGATTCACTAAAATTTATCTCAATTTCTGTTCTTACTTAGTTTCCTCAGACATTAATTTTATTTGGTCTTAATTAAATAGGAGAATTTGTAATTTCAGAAACCAGTTAACTCAATTATGCAAAACAGTTTTACACATCAAAATCTATGCAGGAATTTTTTTGGGATTCTCATGAATTTGATTATTTAATTAGTTAATTTCCTGAAAAAAGTCCTATTGTAAAAAAGTAATTATGCATATCGAAACAAGGGGTTTTAAGGAATAAAATTATTAAAGAATTTCAAAAGAGTTCATGAGAGTTTAAATATTTTAAAGTAATTAATTTTTTTTTTTGCATTTCAAGGGGATTTAAAGAAATTTCAAGTACTTCTAGGGAATTTAAAAGGATTTTGAATAATTTTACAAGATTTCAAGGGTATCAAAATTTCTTAAAGGATTTGAAGAGAAATTAAAGCGACTTAAATAGATTTCAAGTTATTTTAAGGAATTTTAAAAAAATTTCAAAAAAATTCAGGAGAGTTTCATGATTTTAAAGTAATTAGATAGTTTTGTTAAGTTTTTTAAGGGATTTTAAATGAATATTAACGAATTTTAAAGGATTGATCATAAGATGTCAAATGATTTTAGATGATTTTAGTTAATTTAAAGCATTTTCAAAGAACTCCAAAGAATTTAAGGATTCTCAAGAATTATCACATGATTTAAAGAATTTCAAGATTTTAGGGTATTTAAAGGGATTTCCAGCAATATTAATAGATTTCAAAGATATCAGGATTTCATAAAGGATTTTAAAACATTTTTTAAGGGATTTTGAAAGGGTTCAAGTAATTTTAGAGTTTTGGAGGAATTAAAAAAAAATTGAAAATAATTTCAGAATCTTAAATTATTTAAAAATAATTGTAAATAATATATATGTAAATGAATAATAATAATCTGATTAAATACCTTACAATTCTTGAAAATCCACTGAAATTTTGTAAAATCCTTTGAAACCCTCAAAAATCCTTAAAATAATTTAATATCCCGTAAAATATCTTATAGGTATTTATAATTCCATTGAATTCTGTAAAATCCCTTTATTCCCTTAAAATTATTTAAAATCCCATGAAGTGTCATTATACATCTTAAAATTACTCAAAATTCTGTGAAATTTCGTTAAATTCTTTAAAATTTTTGAATATCCAATACAATCTGATCAAATCCTTTAAATTTCTGGAAATAAATGCCCTTAAAATTACTTAACATCTCTTAAAATATCTTAAAGCCGCTTAAAATTACTTAGAATCTTCCAAAATATCATAAAATCTCATAAAATATTACTTAAAATCCTATGAAATCCTTTTAAATTCCTTAAAAAATAACTCAAATAAAAATAACTTCAAATGAAATAACTTAATAAAATATTTTAAGGATTTTGAAGATTTTCAAGTAATTTTCACTAGATTCAAAAGAATTTGAGAATTTCTAAATAATTTTGTAGAATTTTAAAGGATTTCAGAATGTTTCGTGAAATTTTGAAAGTTATTGTCAAGTTTTTAAGAATTTCATGAAATCTGAAGGGATTTTAAGTAATTTTAAATGAATTTAAGAGTTTTTGAGGAGTTTTATTAAAAATATGTGAAATGTTAAAGGTTTTCATGGTATTTTATAAGATTTCTAATAATTTTAAGGAATTTCAAGATATTTTTCTGGTTTTTTAATCCCCCATTTTAAATAGGTCTAAAAAGGGCATTTTCTGCCCAGGAATTTCTGATTCTTTAAATTAATTTCGAAAAATAAAATTTAAATTAAAATATAATAAAAGAGAACACAAAGTTTAGAATGAATAGGGGATGTTTGTGATGGCGGAGGGGGGGGGGGCGAAGTATTTACAGTTAAAACCTATGTATCTATATGTATAGAAAAAGCAAATCATGTTTGAAGAAAGAACCGACAACAATAATCGCTGTGCCCCCGGGAACAAGTTTATTTCATCACATTGCAAACTCCTTTGGCGTTTTCTTCTATTTTCATTTTTCGCACCTTCAGGTTCACCCTTGGAATTAAAAAGAGGCGGAAGTATCGATCCTTGGCCCCCGTTTTTGGTAAATACTGAAACTCCGGGTGGGCCTGTATCGGAATGTTTGCCCACGTTATTGTTACGATTCTGACACTCGACGTTTGTTCCATTTAAAAAGTGTTTAGACCTAATAGCCCCCGGCTATGTTAGACATGTGGACACTGGCGATTCTGTTTTTCTGTTAGCTCATGTGACATCAGGCAGGATCTCGTGTTGCGTCGATCTATGAAATCCATATATCAGCTAGTCAGCGCACTACGGGTGTTCTTCCCTTCGATTCTTCCGTTATTTCTAAAGGAGATCAACAAAAGTCTCCTGCGCGAGCGCGAAAAAGCCAAGGATTTTCTGACATCCATGAAATTCAGAAGATGTAACGGGATCGAGGAAGATTGTGATCAGATAGCTATCAAAATATTAAGATTTTCCGAAAATGGTATAAAAGGTTTGTTTGAAACTCTCTTGAGCTTTGTGCTCAATAGGATGGCCTAAACAAACAATTTTTGGGCTACCCTACTCTTATTTGATGAAAAACAGGTTTTTCTAAGTTTTTCAGATTACATAATCTGAAAGTTATGAAGGATTCACTTATTATATTCTATTATGCTCTTTATTAATATTTAGTCACCGACTGTTACCAACTCAATAATTCGTCTCCGTGCTAAAATATGTCCTTAAAAAAAATTAAATTTTAATTACAATGACCTTAAGGCTGTTGGAGCCAAGTTCTAATCTAAAAATTCGATTTCTTCATTTTACACAACAAATATTATATTTGGAATTTTTTCCCTGTATAGAATTATTCAATTTATAACTAGACTCATGCGCACAGAGCGAGAAAATATTTAATTCAAATATTTTTTAAATAAAATGAAAGTCAGATTTTGAATTCTTCGTTTTATGCAAAAAGTATCGAAATTAAATATTTTTTCGCTCTGTACGCAGTCTCATATTTGAAAAAAGATTAGTACTACAGAACGAAAAAATATTTATGTATAATTTTACTTGAGTAAACTGGAGAATTGAATTTTGACCTTAACACTTGGGTCCAAAACCCTTAAGTTCATTATTTATAAGAATAATTAAGTCCTTTTGAGTGTTCAATGTTTATTCTTTACATGCTATACAGTAACGAAATAATAGAGTCGAGAATAGACACATATATTAATATAAGAACCACAAAACTTTTTTCCAGGCAAAAAATCTGGCGCGTTCTTCATTCATGGGATTTTGGTATTGGAAGCGTAAACATAAACGACACCTTAAGTACCATTTTGTAGCTTGATTCTGCTGATCTACACCTAGCTTAGGTGGGCTGCGTGTAATCCTGGTATAAGCGATCGTTTAGCTTCAGCCCTTGTCAAAGTGAGTCGCTCTGACCGGTATTAGGTGGCACGAGGTGGGGAAACGAGTCGAACGAGGGATGAAAGGGGCTGACTCGAAAAGAGAGAAGTCAGGAGGAGTGCTGTCATATATATCTGTTGGACAGTAGGGGGGTGTCAGCAGGCTTGAACGAATGTCTCAGCGGGGTTGCGACCCCTGCTACTGTGTCTGCATGAGTGTGAGAATCTATATACTCAATTTTATTCTATCGCCACTGTCGAAAATCAGAGCCTTCTGGGTACGTGACTCTCCTAAACTGATTTTGCCGTTATTAGAAATCATAATATAATTAACTAACACGTATTTGCTTATAAGAAATCCAACATAAGGAACTAATCTTTACATTCCATACTTTCTACGGTTTTTAACTAAATAAAGATATTTACGGAATAAAGTTCCGTAAATATTACGAAACTTTGTACCAATAAAGTCTGGGTTACATAAAATGTTTTTTTTTTTAACGTAATGCTAGAAGCAGAGTAAATTCGGACATGGATAAATTCGGGAAACACTAAATACTTTCTCTTTATTGTACTTCTTTTGCTAAAAAGACTCAGAGGATATTCTATAATAATTCCAAATCAAAGGATTTTAAAATGTTATTTTTAAATGTTATTATTTCATAAAATAATAGATTTTTTAATTTTTGAAACATAAAAACTTGTAATTCATTGCATTATTTCAGGAATCATAATAATAATTTAAAATTAAATCTGAAACTAATTTTCTGCTCGGAAAACAATAAAAATGTTACGATTTTACTCCGACGGTAATGCTTTGGCGTAATATTAATTTTTTCAATTTAAGTAACAGCACACATAGAATAAAACTTCCTCGCGAAGAAGAAAAAATTTAATTTGAAAAATAAGCGGTAAAAAGCGTCTAAATGATTGAAGGCGTAATTTACACTGTCGCCTTTAAACATAAAAAAATCGATAAAAGCCAATGTTGCATTAAAAATAATAAATTGTTAGTTTAGAAAAATCAATGTTTGCTCTAATTCCAGAGAAAAGCATACGTGTCGCTTAAAATATGGAACAGTATAATTTTGAATATAGGAATATCAACATCTCAGTCGAAGTTTTACAAACACTTTATTTGAAGAAAAATTTTTCGAGTTTTAATTACGTGATTCAAGATGTTAATCAAGTGGTACATCGCAGGGATCATCAGCTTTTATGTTACCCACATCATATCTCTGAGGGATCAACACTTTAAAAAGTATGATTTCTTTTATTTAATACACTAATACTACCCTAATGAATCAACGCGAATATTTTCCCCATTGCAAGGATAAAATAATATTTTTAATGCCTTAAGCATGTTGGAGCCAAGTTCTAATCTAATAATTCGATTTCTTCATTTTACTCAATAAATATTAAATTTGGAATTTTTTCCCTCTATAGAATTAATCAATTAGTAACTAAAATTATACATATAGAGCGAGAAAATGTCTAATTCAAAAATTTTTTGAGTAAAACAAATATATTGAAGTTTGAAGTTAGATTTTGAATTCCTCGTTTTATGCAAAAAGTATCGAAACTAAATATTTTTTCGCTCTGTACGCAGTATTATATTTGAAAAAAGATTAGCAACACAGAGCGAAAAAATATTTATCTATAATTATCTTTGAGTAAAATGGAGAATGGAATTTTGAACTTAACACTTGGTTCCAACGCCCTTAAGTATATGTTAGTGTTCACTTAGCTTACTTTTTGTCGCAGTTTCGTTACCGAAATGTTCGATGTATTAAATGTAGGTTATCATTGTTTATGAATTGACTGCGGGGTCACAGAGGACCAGGTAGTGGTGGGGAACACAGGACCCATACAAATTGCGACTATAAATTTTATATGCTCACTGTTGATAAAATATTTTTATTTATTTAAATATTCTTTATTTTAGATGCTACAGTAGACGAGGAAGACGAATATATAATTTGTTTGAATTGTTCTTAAACATTGTATAAAAGTTGTTTAATTTTTTTCTTTATTTCTTTTTTTAAAAACAAAATACGTTTAATAGTAAAAATTTATATTTTATATATGAATTACATACGCAAGGCACAGAGAATCGGCAAAATTTTTTTCCAAATTTGCCATTATATACTCGAATTAAAAATAATAATGTATTCTAGCAAAGCGTTTATCGAAAGTAGATAGTTTTTGCGATATGTACACCAAATTTCAATTAAAAGTACGGGTTATTTATAATTATATCACCGAAAGAACGTTAAGCAGTCCTCTGTGCCCTGCTCTCCCCTATATAAACGAATGAAAGCGCGCATATTGTGATGAGAATGTATGCTCACAATGGCAGCCCTAGTTTAAATTATAAAAATCTCATATAAACCCTTAAAATTCAACAAACACATTCAATTTTTCTAAAACTTTTAAAAATCCTTTAATGTCTTTTTATCTCTTGTTACTGAAAATCATTATAAATCTTTTAAAATCCTTAAATAATTTTTGAAACCTCATGGAATCTCCTAAAATCTCGGCCAACGCCGCGTAAAATTTTTGTTAGTAATTACATACAAATTTTCGATTTTGGAAACTAAGAACTTTTGTTTCATAATTTTATTCCAATAAATGTAAAAAAAATCGTCAGATTAGTCGTTTCAAACTTCAACCTAGTCTTTTTTTTAATCTTATACAATATTTAAGGATTTTAGTAGATCTCGAAAAAAAATTTCTAAAGTTTTAAAGCGTTTTTAGAAACTTGTCCTTACTGAATTATTTCTTAGAACTAGATACATTCCACTTGAAAAGTATTGAAGAAAAAAAAAAACGGTTTTTTGGCATCTGGATTTTTTCACTGTCACAAACTTTCCTTTATATAATCAAACAAAATTTTTAAACTTTTTTTATTATCTCTTGAAATTGTGAAATATCTCTTTGAATACATTGAGATATCCATATTGTTTTCCTAGTTTTATTACATTTTAATAGATAGTATGATTTATATCGAATGACTGTGCAATACTCTCTAAAGTCAAATTATTTAAATATATT
>UCOK01006920.1:0-15732 GCA_900474325.1 Synergus umbraculus
GATTTGGTTAGTGTAAAAATATAATTTGGTTGATTCAACCAAATAATTTCTTTGACTAACTAAACATACCGACGCGATGCGTATGACGCTTATGCTGGTTGACGGCTCGATTGACGGTTGGTGTTGTGAAAGTGAATAGTATTTATTTAACAGTGTATAAGTGGATTTATATATTTAATAAGTGTATTTATATATATTACACGGAGAAAAATGGATAGTCAAACTGACTATCTGGAGTGTAAACTATAGGACAGCCTTCCAAGATAGTTAACCTGAAAATCTGGATATACAATCTGAACATTGGGATAATCGACTTTACTAATCAAGATATTTAGGTTGACATATCTTAGATGCTGGCTGTCCTAAATTTGACTATCCAGTTTTCTCCGTGTATACATATGTGTATTTATATAAGTGTATTAATTTTCATTGCGAATAGGTTATAAAGAATATTGAAAATCAAAAAAACTTTTTTTTTAAACCAACAAAAAATTTTGTTAGATTAAACAAAATATTTTATTGGGTCAACTAAAACATTTGGTTGGATCAACCAAACTTTATTAACCAAAAAATTTGGTTGAATCAACCAAACATTTGATTGACCCTATAGCAATGCATTTATTTGGTTGATTTAACCAAATTTTTTTTGAATCAACCAAACTTTTTTCTGAGTGCAGTTCGTTTATACACGTAGAACTTAGAATGAACGTAGCCCCAAAGGAAAAGTCTAAAGGCGTGCTATCACACAATCTCACTGGCAAGTGATGATCTCTTTACAACATCTTTACATCTTCACATAAAAAAACTTCTTCATCACCTTTTTTGCATTCTCATCTGCAGAGAGAATGTATTAGGTTTGTGTATTAGACCGCCCCCCCTCGGTTTTGAGTCAAATGTCCATGTTTTGTGACCCCCTGAACCCTAAAAACATGTTTTTACAAATGTGTCTGTCTGTCTGTCTGTCATGTGGATGAAAATGGGTAGATTTTTATTTCTTTTTAGAACTCACATTTAGTAACCCTACTATATATTATACTTTAGCAACAGTCTCTCAATCACTTGAAATAATAGTTATAACCATCACACTTGATAATTTGATAAAAGAACTCATTCAAAAGTAAACTTGTTTTTACACCTTCAGTCTAAATTTCCACTAAACGCTTAAAAATTTCCTTTCGTCTCTGAAAATTCAAGCGCGTATAATTTATCCTCGAAATGACTCGTCAGATTTACGAAAAAGTTTTTTCTCGCTTTTGTGTTCGTCTTAAGCATATAGTTGACCATCCTCATCGAAGCGAATCAGTGCCAAATTTGAAATACCGTCAAGTTTTCTCACCTGGCACTTCAGTGAACAACAAAAGCACGAATTTGACGTGGAGGATTGACTTAATATGTCTATTATCGAAGCCAATAAGCCAGCATCCTAGGCATGCACCTGGTGGACGGAGTTCATTCGATGGTAACGGGATCGAGGCTTAGAAGAACCTTTATTTCGAAAATATTTCTCTCGCTTTTGGCTAAGAATAACAGTCATCTTGGCGAATCGTCAAGTCGGATAATAAAAAACTTTTATTCTCAAATCATTCCACCCGCACCGCGTCGACCGTGCCGCGCGATTCCAAGTTTCTTTCTTGTTGTGATCTGAGCTGTGATGGCGTGTTCTCAAAATTGCCTTTTTCAGACTTAAACGGCGTCAAATAATACAATAATTGTCCCTTTTAGATGTCGAAAAGGTACATTTTTCAGAAATTTGTCCCTCGTATTTTATTGTGCTTAGGTCCTTAGGAAGGTGTCTTTCGATTTCCAAAGTGGTTCCAGAAGCGTTTCAACATTGGCGTGGACAAGCTTGAAATCCGAAGAGGACATGTTTCTTAATAAAAATTCCGAATAATCTAACAGAATTTTCTTGATAAACATTCATTAGATGCATTTTATCGTGAAGGTAGCAGAACTCTTTCTATCATCCAAGTAATATTATATTAGTAATATTATGAAGAACAATAAATTTTAAAAATGTAATGACATTACAACAAAAGAAGCAAATGAAGGTTGTTATATTTTTATTGCGTGTCGTGCTTCTTTTGTAAGGCAATAAAGAGCACTTGCAATAAACGTATAAAAATAAACGATTAGCTCGTTAAATTTTCGAAGGGAGGCTGCCTGCGACAATGGAGCAGAGATCACACAAAAGGTGAGGTCTCTCTATTGTGAAGAATAAGTCGAAATAACTCGGAAATCACTCCATAATACTGCGTTAGATGACAAAGGCGGGGTCCTTTAAAAACACGATCTGACCCACCAAGAGTGTTTAAAATCGTTTACAGTCATTCATTCGTGTGTATGTGTGTTTGTCAGAAATGAAACGAATCACACTTCGTCTATAGTGTACTAAAATGTAACGTCAAGGGATTTTACGATATTTTAAGGGATATAAAGTAATTTTAAAGACTGCTTTCACACGATTTTATAAAATTTCAGTTAATTTTCAGGAATTTTAAGAGTTTTACTGAGACTTGATTGAGGAATTTTAAGTAATTTTTCCTGGCACATCGAGCGAAACTATTTATCTATAATCCTTATAAGTATTAGAATTATATAGCCTTTATAAAAAAAATTCAGAATGGCTTTTTCACCCCATCAGGTGGGGTAATAAAGACATCTTTGTTTCAAGCTTGAGAATCGATTTATCGAATTATCTTTTCATTGTGTTTTTTCTTCTTTCGCTTATAGTTACGCACCATTTTGCTACAAACTGAACACTGAACGTACTCAAAGTCTCATGAACTTTTTGTTATGCTGTTTAATAAATATTAAAGATTATGCAACACATTACCAAAATGTCTCTTTGTTCAAGTTTTGCCGAAGTTTTCGGTAGAACTTAACGATCGAATTCTCTGAGTGAGTATAATATAGTCTCAAGAAATATCCGGTAGAGAAAAAATTACAAAATATTTTTTTATGTTTTTTAGATGATTGAAGAAGATTTAATTAAAGGAATTGGAAGGATTTGAAAAGACTTTTTTCAAAAGTTTTCGACCTGTAATTCAAGGTGCAATATATAATATTCTTTAGCCCTTTAGGATAATAATTGCCCTACTTTCTCAAACCTCAGCTGTATATAAACGTGCGATCTTAAAAGAATTTATTCTCCTCGAGCTACAAATTGCGCGTGCAAGTTGCGCGGCAGATCGATTATTATTGGTCGCAATTTAAAATATCATTTAATTCATAATCCCATGCTCATCACAAATGCAGATGTTGCTGTCCTCCATTATGCTAAACTGCTTCTTTTATGGAAAGTAATAATCGCTGAGAAAGCTACATATTTAATAATAATTGTGATTCGCAAACATCTTAACTTGGAAATTGTAAATGAAAACCAAACGTATGATTTTAGGCGGTTCAAGGTATTTCTTTTTATACAAGATGAAATTAAATTTTTAGTGAAACATGGATTTATTTTCATACGAGAAACTCTGGGCATAAAAATGCAGGTACTCGTTCTTGATATAAGAATCTTGGTCAAAGACACATTTTCCAACTAATTAAGAGTGTCATTAATTAATTATTAATTATTAATAACTATCAATTTCTAT
This sequence comes from Synergus umbraculus, assembly GCA_900474325.1. Taxonomy (NCBI): domain Eukaryota; kingdom Metazoa; phylum Arthropoda; class Insecta; order Hymenoptera; family Cynipidae; genus Synergus; species Synergus umbraculus. The sequence goes on from UCOK01006920.1 coordinate 3,597, forward strand.
TATAAGCTCACACTACAATGCACTGGAAACATTGCGTAGGCAATTAATAAAATATTCAAATACAAACAAGTACAAGATTACATAAGTCCAGTTTGAAATTCAAGAATTTTAGGTCGTTCAAATAAACATTTTTTCAATTTAAAAACAACTACAATTATGATTACATCGACAATTTTTTTTAATGTGAACAAATTTTTCATGCAGTTTTAAGTAATTTTCAAGGACTTAACGAAATCACAATAAATTTCTAAAATTCCTTCAAATTGCTTAAAATACCAATAAATTTCATATAGGTATGTATATCCCAATAAATTTTGTAACATTTTTTAGAATTACTGAAAATACTATGAAATCTGTGAAAACTTTTGAAAGTCCAAATGCGTGTCGTAATATTCATTAAAATTATATTTTGTTTGCAACTGAAAGTTAATTTTTTAAAAGACAAAAAAATAAACATATATAACTTTTTTATTTCCCTTATAAGGATTTGCTCGTTGATTTCTAGACAAAATTCATCCATCTGGAGAATGAATTAATAATAAACTAAATTACCTGCAGATATTTGCCACGAGGTGAATTAAGCAATCCGCCCCAAAAATCGTCGCTCTGTTTGCCTAATACGGCCTCTAACTCCACCAATGAAAATACCCTTTGGGACTAACAATGATTATAGTACAGTAAGCCATATCTGCATTTCAGCATCTTAAATTAGAAAATATTCAGATCACGAAGAATTAATTCATAAATATTCATTAACCCTCATGATTAAAATAAATTTCAAGCAAAATAGAACGAAGAATAACTTTCTTTGTAGGTTATTTCGATATACACAGAAAAAAAAGTGCAAAAAATGTTTCACGTAAAAAGGCGAGGGTAATTTTTTGCGTTTAAAGAATAAAAATTACTTATTTAAGATGTATTTGACTGGTAACTGCGGGTGTTGGAAATATAGTGGTTATGAATGAAAAAGGTGTTAATCAGGTGAAACTACAGGCTACTGAAACTGAAACCCAAAAACTCTTAACATCTCATTAATTCTGAGAATTCTTGTGTAAGCAGCAGAATTTGTAAAAAAAATCTAATCTTTGGGTACATGCACAATTGCAAACACTAAATGAAAAAAAATCAAATTTCAAAAACAAAAATATTCTCTTGATCATATTATCACATGACTTATAGTGATTAATATTTTAGAAAGCTTAATTTATAAATATAAATAATTAAGAGGGGAAATAGGTTATCAGTTATAAATCTACAGACAGACATATGCATATGTTCATAAAAACGTGTTTTTCGGGTTCAGGAGGTCACAAAACGTGGTTATTTGATAAAACTTGGGCAGGGGGAGGTAAATTTTACACAAATGTAATACATTCTCTTATATGAGGATGTAGAAACCATTTAAGGATTGACATAAGTCAGAAGTATATGGAGGCCATGGTATGATGAATGGCTTCAATTTTGAACGGAAAATAAAAACTTTTAATAAATTAATCGAAAATTTATATAGAAATAATATTTCTATTTTATTTATTTCTATTATATTTTTATTTATTATTTCTATTTTATTTTATTAATTTAAATACATTAATATCATCGATTTGGAATCATACTCCCCACGGACCAAATCCCAAACGACCGAGAATAAGTCAAGATTATACGAAGGCCTTTAAAAAAACCCCATTTTCCAATCTCGCTCCTTAATATTATCTAGCGTGAAAAGGGGCGTCTTACAATCGTGACATCCTTCCCACTTACGTATCGATTTTTCTTGCGTTTTTCGTCGATAGAGATTTGTTGTATAGTATATAGCCTTTTATTACAATCACCCTCCCACGTATTTCAGCCAATTCATATACAAAGCATCAACCCTCGCACTCAGAGAAACATCAACGAATGCCTCGGGACGCCTTTGATGCGTACTGATCCTTTGTGAACACGTGCACGAAGGAATCGTAAATCTAACGAAAGAAAAAAAGCGCACAGAAGAAACCAGCCCACTGGATTCTTACGGTTATACCATATCTATATATTCAACGAGGGTTCAGAAACCTATACTAAGTGGATAATGGACCAATGGCGGCGGAGAGAATTATCCCACTGCAGTAGAAAAGTCAAATGGAAAAATTCTAGTACAAACAGGAGGAAAAGAGCTTCTCTGAGTGCTGCGCCCATGAACCAAGAAAATATATCTCGACTCGACTAGGAATTCAACCAATGAAGAAGAGACTATTGTTAGTTCCTGGTATTGTGTTGCTGTGAATGATAGAAATATTTGTATCTTCGCGCTACACCACACTAACTGGCACTCGATCCCGAAGGATAGCATCAGTTTGAGAGTACTTCTTGAGATGAGATCTCTCGAGCTATACGTATACAGGATTTTTCGATTGTTTTTTTTTTTTTTTTTAGAACTGGTGTTTAGCATATGGTTACTAACAGAGTTTTGGATTGAGTTCGCATTTAGATATATGGTAGATGTTAGCATACAAACGACACGTAAATAATACATACAAAAGATACGTAGAATAAACTCAAATAATATCCAAAAACAATACTTACAGACAACACACTAATGAACACATAAAAACGCAAAAAACATAGGCAAAATTTGCTAACAATACGTAAAAAACAGACATAGACAATATACAAACGCCACACACACTGAAGCGGTGTGCTTAAATTGTGCGCCCTTCTTTAAATTAAAATGTATGAATGTGATTCGCGAGTAGTAAAACCAATCAATTAATATTGTTTGATCGGTAGAGTGGGGAGTGGGGAGATGCTTGGTGACAAGCGAGCCGATATCATTTAGGAAATTATTTAATTATTCATTACTCGCTTGACCATTGAGCATCTCAGGCGCCACTCTCTCGAGCTCAGAGGGATTCTGAGAGGTAAATTGTCTTTCAGTTTCTTCCGTTTATTGTATTAATATAAAATAGTGCAATTGGTTTTACTACAAGTGGTTGTGTGATTATTTGTTACAGTGTGGCGCTTATCGTTTGTCTTTTAGCTTTGTTCAGGATAATTTCTACTCGTAATTATGCCCACTATTTATTACCGATTTCTGATGTCTTTTTATTGAGGATTGACTTCTATTTTGAATGATGGCCGATTTCTACGATATCTGCATCTCATCCTTCGTCTAATCTACAGCGCTTGGTATCGTAGATCTTATGTGTTTCGCCTTTATTTGAGTGATTCTTTAATTTTGTTTTGTTGTGTATTCTGCGCCGATTGCGCTTTATTGTATTTAATGCCTGATCTTATTTTATATGCATATTATATTTATTTCTAATTTTGTTTTATGCGCATTGATCTTATTCTTTTATTTAAATAATTTCGAGTATTTCGGAATATTATCGTTATTGTATGTCGATCAGTAATTTAAAATCTATTATTTGCTTGTATTTATCACAACTTGATTCATTCTTAATGTTTGCTTTGTTTACTTTATTGAGGGCTTTATTTATGAATAATAATATCTTTATTGACGCTATTGAAATCACGTGTGAAACCATAAATATTATTTACAACTGCCTTTCTCAATCATCTCGATTTAAAATTTAACTGCTATTCTTAATTGCTTTATTTTGATTATATTTTCTTATATTGAAAAATATTATTATAAATTCTATAAAATCTAAGCTGTCGAGCATACGCGAATGTACCAAAATCCCAAGATTTAGGGTTGGTTACAACACACACACAAAACCAAAAACAGTACAAAAAACACATACAAACAACTGATACGCAAACAACACATACAATAAATTCAAGCAATAAAATCATACAAGATAGGCAGTAAAATCTTATTAAAAATTATGAACATTGAAATTTTATAATAATTATTCCTTTTGTCATTTGCGGATTGAGAAAACTTTTCCGGATAGTCAGTCAAAATATTTGTATTTGATATTGGTAATTTTTGAATTAAATAAAAATTTTTTTAAATTCCTTAGTCAGTCAATAGGTCTGGAAATCCTTTTAAATCCTTTGAAATAACATGAAAATTGTTCAACTTGTGATGTCTGAGGATACCTCCCTTTCTCTCTTCCCTAACGGATCCTCGTTTTCATTAACCCTGAAAGAAGATTAATTCGGCAGAGAGACCTTGAAGATAAGGTTTGCGGTTATATTTTGATTATGTTGAATGGGATAAGATTGGGAAAAGGGGTGAGTATTTACAGGATTTAAAGAATTTACAAAAGAGTCTTATTCTTGTAGATCTTTTGGTTGGTTGTTGATGTCGCTGATAGTAAGATTCTGATTGTCACCCACAGAGTCAATCTTGGAGAAAACTTCCGAATTTACGATTAAATGGTATAGGAATTTGCGACTGGGGATAATGATGAAGAGTAGGGATGGTTTCGTTCCGAAGTTAAGGATCCGAGTGTCGCAAATTCAGGGTTTGTAAGACACTGATGAGACAAGTCCAAAACTAGTTCATTATTTATATAGTACAAAATCAGATGTTCTATCGTTGTGATACATAATGATTTCTGTTTGTATCTTTGTCCATTACACAGTCTTTAAGTCATTTCTATTAAATTTAAGAACGAAATTGTGAAGAAGTCATAATTTTTTTTATGACTACATAAACTTTTGAGTGCAAAAAATAATTTTTTTAAATAATAATAAAAAAAAATTATTTAAATTTGACGTCTCGAAGTTTTGCTTCGAAAGCGCCGCCATTAGTAAGCATGTGACAGCTAGCCTGTATACGTTGCTTGTTATTGCTATTAAAAATTAATAGAAAAAATAAGGTATGTACATTTGATTATGTTTATATTTCAATAACAAAGCTATAAATATAGTATTAAAATAATAAAAAAATCAAAAAGAAATAAGAAAATTTAGCGTCTATCTATTGGAGGATATTTTATCCGCATCTAGTACTGGGGTTTTCGCTTTTTTCTTAAATTTCCCTTTTTTGTTAATTACTACGAAAATTAACAAAGTTTTAGTTATTATTTTCTAGTTAGGTACATATTTTTACAAAAATATTATTTATTTAATTATAACTTATTTATAGTTTACTATATTGTTTTGCTGAAGGAACATGAGAATTTGCTTAATCATTCATCTATTCGGGTATTTACCCTATGTCGGTGGCACTTTCTCCTATAAGTTTTAAGACTTTGTCGCTGTATATACGTAGGGTCAATCGGGCTGCCCCAATTATATTCGAAATTAAAATAATGACCTCAGATTGGTATTTGGTAAACATTAGAAAAATAGAGACGGTAACCCAAGCTCTATAATGGCGTTCACCTGCTCGGGCTGAAAGTTATATATTTTATCTAATGATGCTCTAAGATTTTAATATTCAATATTGTCAAATTTAACATTTTATTAATCTATTCGATCGAAAATGATGAACGTGCATAGAAATTACCAAAAAGACAGCACATATAGTATTACATCATCTGCCTATTATGTGATACTGATAAAATAAAAAGGTTCAGATCTACAATTTCCATGGGTGTAGGTAGTCGAAGGACGCTAATTTAAGGGAGTGAAACATACGTAGTCGCAATAAGTGTGATGAAGTCGTAATTTTTTTCTAATTCATTTTTTAGCCTTTTTTCAATACTAAAATATCCCGGGAGTGAACTTTTGTTTTTTTCTTAAATTGAAAATTAGATTTTACACAACGTATTATGTCCCTCCTGAAAAATTTGAGAAATATATTTTGTAATAAAGTATCACATGCCCTTAATTGGGTGAAAATCATCTCAATGAGAGTGCAAAAAAAGTAATACCTATTTAGGGTTTTTTTTCGGAAGCGTCAAATATTTGACAATATTTTCAATAGTTTCCAAAACGTAACCTAATACCCGCCACTTTGAGTGAAGATTAGGGGAAGCCACGTATATATTGAATGTAGTGGAATTCTTTTGTGTGGCGTTAAATCTTTTCGAGCTAGGATATGTTTTTTCAATAGACCAGCTCCTCTGCCTATAGCGGTGTCATATTGCAGATCCTAAGGGGCCCGATTCTTATGAAGATAGTTGAATGTAGTATGTAGCTGTAGAATATAATTGTAGATCATTCGACTGTATAAGGAGGTTAGATCCGCGAAGATCAGGCCGATAATCTAAATGGAAAATTGTATTGAATCGTATGATGCATAATAAAGCTACCTTTCAGGTAGTTGGCTGTCCGTATAATAATCATGGTTAATGTTAGTAATCTGATCGCTAGACATCGGCTTCTTACTCAATCTTCAAAACGAAAATGTCCATTTTTAAGGGATCAGATCTGCAGCACATCTTTCCCGATTTTGTATCCTAATTTTCATCTCTGTTTTTCCCAATGGCTGAGCATGATTTTATCGTCATATTAAAATATGTACATATACCATAAATCATAAAGATGGTAAATTTTGTCTATTTTAAAAAGAATTGCAAAGAATTTGACGATTTTCAAGGGATTTCACAAGATTTTAAAGGTTTCAAGACCCAGCTTTTAAGGATATCAAGAGATTTTCAGTAATTTTAAAGATTCAGGGGATTTGATTGAATTTAGTTTAGTTTAGTTTAGTTTAGTTTAGTTTAATTTAGTTTATTTACGGCTTGCACCTTTTGTACATTTGATTACAGTCTTTTATCTATGGTGCTGCTTAAATCAACAACAGAAAAATTTCATAGCAGTGAGTTATGCCATAGAAGCGATGAGTGTCGTTTGATTCAACATAGTTACATTATTCGTTTAGTAAAGCACTTTTAACAATGTTGTAAATTCGCTAAGAGTTTGATTAAATATATTTATATCGCATAAGGATATCATGTTCAATAGGTTATATGATCTAGAAATTGATGTTAAAATGGCATGTTGTCTATAGTCAGTCCTATATATAGTCAGGTGGACGCAGGACGAAATATTTCACCATCTGGCCTAAGAGAGCTAGTTGATATCTTGAATGGATTTATTTGTAATTATTGTGGGCAGTCTATTGTGTTATTTAGTATCTTATTATACAGGGTGTCCTACCACCTATAGAACTACCGGTAATATGTGATAGAGCATAAAAAAAGAAACAGAAAAGTCCTTTGGCAAATTTTGATCTGGACCTTAATTTGGGCCCAGTAAAGCTTCAAATTTGGGCATAATGAACCAATCAGGAGCGAGATTTAGCAACCATTTGTTTGTATTTCAAGTGTTGAGATAGTGTGCCTGTTGGTGAGAAACAATTGGTTGCTAAATCTCGCTCCTGATTGGTTCATTATGCCCAACTTTGAAGATTTTCTGTGCCTAAATTAAGACTCAGATCAAAATTCGCCAGAGGACTTTTCTGCTTCTTCTTTTGTGCTCTATCACATATTACCGGTAGTTCTATAGGTGGTGGGACACCCTGTATAGAAATATCAGTCCACCTTGAAATTGTCTACGTTCTATAATGATTCTAAATTAATCATCTCTGATACGGTGTTAAGGTAGCCAGTTTAAAAAGACATTAAAGGATTTAGTTTAGTTAGTTTCAAGAAATCTCGGAGGATTCCAAAAGATTTAAAAAATATAGGTAAGGAAATCGCAAAGGATTTGAATAGAGTTTAAGTAATTTTTAAGAAAAGTTGTTCAAGAAATTTCAACAAGTTCCAAGCGAAATCAAGTGGTTCTAAATAACATAAAGGGTTTTCAAAAAATTTCAAAAGAAGCAAGTGGTTTCAAAATATTTTATCTCCGTGATTTTGGAAAACGAAAAATCGCTTTAATGACTTCTATAGAAGAAAAAATAACGATACACGGAAAAAATTTGTTCCGGAAGAATTACCAAATTAGTTCAGAAACTGAGGATATGAGAAAAATTCTGTAGATATCAAATAACTTTTCAGGAAAATAGCTCGAACCGTTCTAAGAAAATTACCGAACTCACAGTAAACACTGAAAGTGTGTTTTATAAAGGTCAAACTGAAATATAATGAATAAGTTTCGAAGAAAATATAAAATAGTTCGATAATCTTCGCAAGATTCTTCAGGAGAATTTCCATGTATCTAAAAGAGTTTTTATTATTCCCTTGCCAAGAGAATTCTGAATCTTGGAATGGAAAAATTCCCGAACTCTGCCGTTATTGCTATAGTCGCCCTATTGGATTTTCACCGAACTCACTTCAGAAAGTACCTAATTCGGTAATTCTTCCGGAACAAATTTTTTCCGTGTACTGAGCATTCGGAAAAATTCAAGCTTTGAACGCTCGAATTTCATTAATTCAGCGCAGTTGAGACTCTGCGTCGATTCCATGCACGCGCTCACGTTCTGAGTAACACGTGAGGCCCGACTTTTATCATCCGAATTTACACTTCGTGTTTTGTGTACCCATTCAATTAACTTAAAATATCTTGTACGTGATTCGTTCCACGTACCTACAGAGTACACGTATTTTCTCTGTGTCAAAGAAATTTAAAGAGGTTTCAAAGTATTTTAAAAAGGCTTTGAGATAAAGATTTAAAGATTTCACATAACTTTTCAAGTAATTAAAAAATATTATCAAGTATTTAAAGGAATTTCGAATTATCATTATCAGAGTTTAGAGAAGTTTAAAATAATTAAAAGCAGTTTCAAGATTTGTAAAAGGGTTCAGAGGATTCCAAGACATTTTGAATTATATTTCAAGAGATTTCAAAATTCGCATTTCAAGTGATTTAAAAGTTTTCAGGGAATTTCAAAAGATTTCAAGTGATTTAAAAACATTTTTATATAGAATTTCAACTTTTAAATAATTGCAAAAAATAAAAAAATATTTTTGAATTCTTCAAATTCTGTTAAATTTTTTGAAATATTCTAAAAATTTTTTGAAATTTTTAAAAATCTATTCAAATCTTTGGACTTTTTCTTGGTTTTCAAAATTCCATGTTTAAAATTGTAAAATCTAAATCTTAAGGGTGTTAAATTAGAATTTAGAATGTCGCCATCTATCGTGAAATTTCTGAAGCTAAACCTTAGGAGGGTTGAAAAAACGATTGTCAGATGGAGGGATGGAGCAGAAATCCTAGAAAATATAAACAAGTCATCTAATATTTAATGCGTAGTTAATATGAAATATTTAAAATTATGCAATTTTAAAATTATACAACAAGACTTAATATAAAGATTATTGAGTAGGTAAGTTTAAAAAAATGTATGACGACTGTAACTCTAATTTGTAAAAAAATGAATTGTAATTTGACAAACATTAAGCATCAGGTGGTTTTTGTTTTTTTTTTTTTTTCAATAACCGCAATAGAAAAATACGTTACAAAAGAATTAAATAATGTGATAAAGACCGAAAAATATTGATCCAATGGTTTATTTTCAATATTTTTCTTTACCTTTAAAAAAAGAGTGAATTTACGAAATATTCTTGATTTTTATGTTGCAGGAAGTCGGGAAACTAGGTGGCAGAAATAAAGGTAATATATTTTATTGAACACACATTTATTAATGAAAAAAATATATGATTGTGAGGATAATATAGACACACAATTATAATGGAAATTCGAAAAACACACAGTAAACATGATAAAGGTTAGACAGCAAGTGTATATAAAAGTAAAATTATCGGTACGGCAAGAACAAAAATGTTAATACCAAAATAGCCATTAAATATCATTGTGAATAAAATGGAGAAAAAATTTCGATAAAAGTAATTGATATTACACTCTTTAAGCTTAAAAGTCGATCAGAATGATTAATTTCAATTCTGTTCTGCCTATGATTTACCTATACGTATCACAAAGCATCGCTCGAGCTTCTGTAATTCTAACTAGCCTACATTTAATCTAATATTCAACACTACGATTTTTATCTAATTTTCTCGCTGGTTTCACAAACTAAACCTAATGTTGTCGAAATAGTTTTTAAATGTAGATTGGAAGACATCGATTTAACAAGTTTGCGTAGATTTAATATATCAGCCATTCCATCCAAAAATTACGACACGTATTTTTTTTATTTCCACACGATATGCAAAATTTTCAAGTTTCAGGTGTTCAAACATGTGAAGTAGAAAAAAATGAGGAAGTTTTAAAATCTTCCAGTTTGTAAACCATTTTTTATAAAACAATTAAATTTTCAGGTAAATTCAACGATTATCTACACTTAAAAAATTTTATTGTTTTATAAGAAATGGTTTATGAACTTGAAGATTTTTAAAAATCCTGAATTTTTTCTACTCTAGATGTTTAAACACTTGTAACTTGAAAAGTTTGCATATCATGTTGAAATAAAAAAATACATATCCAGTATTTTCGATCAAAGAACACACACAAAAATATATTTCGCTTGAAAAAAGTTTTGGATTGTAACTTTTGGATGGAGTGGCCCACATGCAACATGTTTAACAAATTTAATGTCAATATAAACTCTTCAATAATATATATTTTAAAGCATTTTATCACATACAGCTTATTTTATTATCACATTCTTAAAAATAAAACGATGAAGAAAGCAAGGAAATTAATTTTTCTTAAGTTTATTTCCTTATTGTTTGAGAGATTATTTTCAAATGAATAAATGATGCTATTGAAACATTTTAAAATATAATTAATGAAGCGGAGAAAATGTTATTGAATTATTTACGAACTGTTGTTACTTATAATCAAAAATAACAAATTATCACAGAATTTCAAAGAGATCACAATTCTAATAAAAAACAACATTCGAGATCACAGTTTCATGATATAAGCCAACGAAAAAACGGCATAGAATTTCCATGAGTAACATTCAAGTAAAACAACAGATAATAATAAAAAAACAGACTAAAACTTGTACGATAACGAAAAACATCAACAAACAAAGAAACACGCTCTCAAGAAACGTTTATAAAATTTTCAAATATGCATAACAATTTCAAGTTAACAATAAACGAGGATAAAATCCAATATAAAACAATTGTTTGAGATCACAGTTAAAATTTCTGATGAATCACAGATTTTCATATTAAAAATTATGCACTGGGCGGCCTATTTTGCGAACGATATATATTTTCGACACGCGGGAACTAGTTTCTAAACTACAATTCTTAATGCGACTTTAAATTAATATCACAATTATTAACAGTCTAATTCTCTAAATTCCAAAAAACTAAAAATAAGTGAAACGCGATCAATTTAAGTTAAAATATCGCAGTGTGGCTAAACTAACTAAAAAATGATGAACATATCAAATAATTGAGATCGAATAAAATACGAAATCAGGAAAACACGAGATCAATGGAGAAGTTAAGGCAGCTGCCTATGTTTACATTTAATATTTACAAATGGAAGCTAATGATCATTTTAACTGTGTAAGTTGAAAGTTCTCAGTTGAATAAAGAGATTAAAAAGTATATTGTTGAAACAAATCGTAGAATCTTACTGTAAATTGTAGAATACTGGCCGAAGAAACATGAGTTTTCCTTTAAATCATCAGCATCACAGAAGTTGAGCTCTCATCTGTTGTCAATCATTTTGATTGACACTTGTTGATATGTATAAGTCAAAGTTTACATATTAAGCATTGCGACTTCCTTCAGCTCGTTCTGCATATTCTCATTATCCAAGTTCTTGAGTTCCTCCAAATGGAAGATAAGCATCTTCCGATTTCTCCTTCCTCTCGCTTTCTTCATCTTCTTCAGAAAGACTTGCGCTTTCAGAAGTGATTCTTTGATGAACTTCATCGCTGATTGTTCGATTGGTGCTCTCAGGACAATCATTTGGATTACAGTTGTCTCCAGATATTGAATGTGAATGATTTCTCAAAAGCGGATGTTTCGAAAAAATTTGGAAACACTTCGAGTTGTTGTTACTTAAAGCAGAGTTTCGCGAAACACGTACGTACGGTTGCTACTGTGGATAACTGAATGTGTGTGTAGATATATTGGTGACCGAGAGGAGACCGAGAGCGAGAGAAAAGTCCACGTGCGCGATCGAAGCACGAGAAGGTCAGAGATGAACTGCTTCTTTTTCACGTGGAGCGCATGTTCGAGTGGGTGTGATTGAATGTGGGATGGGATGGAGGTTGCCGACTTATATAGCTCGGAGTTGCACATGCGCAGTTGCCATCTCACTTCTTCTGAAGCGTGCACGGCAGACTTATGTCGTTTTCAAAGCCACAGGTAGTATCATCGTGTGTGTGTGTGTGTGTGTGTGTGTGTGTGTGTGTGTGTGTGTG
>UCOK01006921.1:0-20029 GCA_900474325.1 Synergus umbraculus
TATATATATATAACTTATATATTTTATATAATAAATTTTATTTAATTCAAAAAAATTTTTTCTTTGAGCCAAAGAAAAAATATTAATTTTACGGTACTTAAACTAATTTCAAAGACACTTTAAAGCACTGCAGAAATTTTAAAGGATTTCAAGGAATTTCAAGAGATTTCACAAGATATCAAGACTTTCTAACTGATTTTGTCGAATTTGAAGGGTTTTAATAAAATTTTAATGAACTACAATGAATTTTGAAATATTTTAAGTGATTCTAAGATTTTTCATGAGATTTTAAGAGATTTACTACAGATTTGAATGATCTTAAAGAATTTCAAGTAATTTTAAGGAATTTTAAGGGATTTCATTTAATTTTATGAAATTTCAAAAGAAACTTTTTTCTTGTTCTACTCTGTTTTGTAAATGGCCCTTTTATACTTTTTATGGAATTTTAACTGACTGAATTTTCCAATATCCAGAGATTTTAGGACTTCCAGGGGCGGCGCAGCCCATTTTTTCCATGTATAGATTTACGATATAACATCGGTGTAGGGGGTGGGGGGGGGGGTCAACCGAAATTTTTTCTTTTCTTTTTGTTTTCCTTTGTCCATCATTTCTAGATATAAATTCCAGATAGTTTTTCATGTATGGAATTTCCATACATGAAAATTTCCATGTATGGATTTATCCATGGCATCCATACTGTCTGCGCCGTCCCTGAGGACTTCTGAAAATTTCAATGTTTTCAAATGATTCGCTGCATTTTTAATGATTTTATGCGATTTTTAAGAATTTCAAAAGATTTAAAATTGTTTTTAGAGATTTGAAAATATTGTGAGGAACTTTTAAATATTTTAATAACTTGCAATTTGATAATCCTTTCAAGGATCTTTGGAATTCTTTGAAATATTTTGAAAATATTCAAACATGAATGCCACTAAACACAAAAAAATCATTTTAAATCTTTTAAATAATAAATCTGTTTAAATAAAACTAAGGGATTTAAAATAATTTTTTCGTGATTAGGGGTTGATTTTGGAGTTGATTATAGAAGAGTAGGTGGATGAATTTTTATTTATTACAAGCGATTTTCAAGAATTTCAAAAGATTTAAAATGGTTTTTAGCTAGAGAATTCAAAAAAATTTTAAGGAATGTCAATGTTTCCAAATGATTTCTTGAATTTTTAATGATTTTATGCGATTTATAAGAATTTTAATAATTTGCAATTTGATATCCTTTCAAAGCTCTTTGCAATTGAAATCCCTTGAATTATTTAAACTCTTTGAAATATTTTGAAAATATTCAAACATTAATGTCACTAAACACAAAAAAAATCATTTTAATTCTCTTAAATAATAAATATGTTTAAATAAAACTAAGCAATTTAAAATGATTTTTTCGTGATTAGGGGTTGATTTTGGGGGTGATCCTTGAAGGGTAGATGGCTGAAACTTTTCTGGAATTTTTTGGAGATCGTATAGAACCATTTGAAACAATAAAATTTTAAGTCTTAAAGTTAGCAGATTTTGAATAATTTTTTTGTGTTTAGGGGATGATTTTGAGGATGACACTAGAGGGGTAGATAGCGGAAACTTTTCTGAAACTTTTTTGACATGAAATGGAACCATTTAAAACAATAAAATTTTATATTTCGAAGTTAGGAAACTTACAGTGATTTTTTTGTTGATTTTGAGGGTAATCCTAAAGGGGTAGATGAATGAAACTTTTTTGGAATTTTTTGGGCATTAGATAAAACCATTTGAAACAATAAAATTTTAAGTCTCAAAGTGAGCGGATTTTTAATCATTTTTTTGTGCTTAGGGGATGATTTTGAGGGTGATATTAGAGGGATAGGTGGATAAAGCTTTTTTAGAGTTCATTAGACATGAAATTGAACTACATATTTAAAAAATTAAAATAGGTGTCGAAGTTAGGGGATTTAATGTGATTTATTTGTGCTAAGGGGTTGATTTTGAGGGTGAAACTAGAAGGGTAGATAACTGAAACTTTTCTGAAATTTTTTGGACATTAGATAGAACAATTTGAAACAATAAAATTTTGTGTCTCAAAGTTAGGGGATTTAATGCGATTTTTTTTATGTTTAGGGGTTGATTTTAAAGGTGATCCCAGAGAAGTAGGTCGATGAAATTTTTTGGACATTAATTGGAACCATTTATAACAATAAAATTTTAGGTCTCGAATTTAGGGGATTTAAAATGATTTGTTCGTGATTAGGGGTTGATTTTGAGGGTGATCCTAGAGAGGTAGGTGGCTGAAACTTTTCTTGAATTTTTTGGACATTAGATAGAACCATTTGAAATAATAAAATTTTAAAACTCAAAGTTAGCAGATTTTTAATCATTTTTTTGTGTTTAGGGGATGATTTTGAGGATTATATTAGAGGGGTAGGTGAATAAAGCTTTTCCAGAGTTCATTGGAAATGAAATGGAACTATTTTAAACAATAATATTTTAGGTGTCGAACTTAAGGGATTTAAAGTGATTTTTGCGTGTTTAGGGGTTGATACTAGAGGGGTAGATGGATAAAACTTTTGTAGAATTCTTTAGACATGAAGTGAAACCTTTTAAAACAATAAAATGTTGGGTCTCAATGTCAGGGAATTTTTTATCGTTTTTTTATTCTTAAGGGATGATTTTGGGATAAAATGAGTGAATAAAGTGAATAAAGTGAGTAATTAATGCATAAGGCAATTTGAATTTTGCACGTAATAATTTCTCTAATTAAATTTTATTTTATAATTAATATCCATCTGAATGGACAGGTTATTTATGTTCCAATTGATTGAATCTCTCGTTTGATTGAAAGAAAATTGGAACAAAGCATTTTTTCGTATGTGCGAAGGGCAGAACGAATGCAGGAATATACGAATACATATATATGTAGACAAACTCAAACATATTTCTCGTTGGCATGCCTTGCTTTCAATCAGCACTCGTATCCTGCCTCTGATTTTTTTTTACTGCCTGCAGTAAGCTCATCTCTCTAATTTTTTTCCATCCTTTAGCGACAACTCTGCCTCTCTCTCTCTCTTTGCTTGACAAATAACGTAAATGATGGATGGTTTCTGTTGAGATGCAAGGAAAGTCTTTCATCTTAATAAAAAAAAAATTTCAATTGAATTTCACATATCAATAAATATAATTATGAAATATAATCCTATCTTAAAAAAGTGGTGTCATTAAATGTCGCGAAAATCCCGTATAGATTGTTGTTGCAATTCTAATTGTCTTCTAAATGATGTGAAATTATAACAAAGAAAACAAAATAATAACGCACATGTTAATTTGCTGGTCTCTTAAAATTTTACAAAAAACTTCAAAATCCTTCAAAATTCGTAAAAATATCTTAAAATATTCTTAGAAACCTCTTGAAATTCGTTAAAATTGGTGAAAATATTTTAAAATTCTTAGAAATCCCAAAAAGTTCCACAAAATCCTTAAAAATCCACAAAATATTTTATAAATCGGAAAAACCTCTTGAAAATTCTTAAAAATTTGACGATAACTTTCAAAATTCGTTGAAATTTTTCTACTAAATCTTTTGAGTCATAAAAATCGTTTGAAATCCCTTAATAAAATTACTCAACAAACTTTAAAATCCTTCAAAATCCATACAGTACTTTAAAAGTTAAAAAAATCTCCTGAAATTCGTTAAAATTCGTGAAAATCTCTTAAAATTCATAGAAATTTTTGGAAATTACTTAAAATTCTACGATAATATTCCCTTTATATCCTGTATATATCCTTAAAAATTTACTACAATTATTAGAAATCTCATAAAATTTCATGCAATCCTTTAATATTTCACAGAATCTTTTATAAATCATAAAAATCCTTTAAATTCTCTTTAAATCATTTAAAAATCGTCAAAATTCCTTACAATACATTAAAATCTCTGAAAATTCCACGAAAAATTTTTAAATTCCTTAAAACCCTAGAAACTGTTTGAAATTTCTTATAAAATGTCATACAAAACCTTCCAAAACCCTTAAAATTCATTCAGCTTAAAATTCCTCATAATTTTATAACATTCAAAATCCATTAAATTCTTTAAAATTCCACGAAATATTTTTAAATTCCTTAAAATTCTACAAAATTAAAAAAAAAATTTTTTTAATTTCTTGAAATCTTGTGAAATCTCATAAAAATCTATTAAATCTATAAAAATTCCAGAATACTTTTTAAAAATCGAATTATTTCTTGAGCCCTTAAAAATGTATAGCCTTTGAAATCCTTTAAAAATATACTAAATCTTTTAAAAATCGTAAAGATCTTTTGAAATTTCTGCATAAAATTCTCTGAAAAACTTTTAAAAAACTTAAAACTATTAAAAATCTGATAAAATTCCATGAAAAACTTTTAAATTCCTTAAAACCCCATTAAACTCTTACAAACCTTTTGAAATTCCTCAAAATTCCACGAAAACCTTAAAAATCGCTGAAATTCTTTGAAATCTTGTTAAATTCTTAGAAACCTCTTAAAATTTCTCCAAATTTCAAAACATCTAGAATCCCTTTTAAAATCGCTAAGAATTCCTAAAATTCTCTTAAAATTGCATAAATTCCTTTAAAATTCACGAAATATCCTAAAATTCCTTAAAATTCTATGAAATCTTTTTAAAATCCTAAAACTCTTTTGAATTTCGTAAGAATCACTTAAAAATTGCCCAATTCTCTTCAAATTTCAGAAACCTCTTGAAATTCCTTTCTAAAAAACTGGTTTCTCTCTAAAATTGTCTCAAAAATCTGGCATACATTATAGTTTCAAATCTGATTGGCTTCGAAGTGAGTTCAAATTTTAAAAAGAAGAACAAAATATTCGCTAATAATGTTGATCTACTAGTATCGTACAATATTATTATCCATGTAATACCTCGAAACTCGAGGAAAGATTTTTGCTTAAATAAAACTATATTCTTGACCCAGAGATATTTTTTTCGCATGTAACATTATGGGGCATTAGAAATCCGAAGATTTTTGGAGGCCCGACTGGTTGTATAACTAAGAAATTTGGAATGCGATGATCACCTTGACATTTCGTTATGTAGACGCTTAATATGTATTTAGCATAACGGTGAATCTTCGTTTCTTTTTCCCTCCTTGAAAACCTCAAGAGGGAACATTTTTTACTTATCCTCATTTTTCAAAGCGAAGGTATCGCTGCTAAAAAGTGTCTAACGGATCTGCAAATTCAGACACGCCTCTTGATCATCGAATTACTTTCTAATTATGTTTTCATTATTGATTGTAACCAGATATATTCCGTGTAGTATCTTTCAAGTTCGAAGGCAAATTTGATTCTTATCAGTATTCAATCCAAATTAGGAAGGTGTACATTTTACAAGCACTTTCTCCCCGACAGTCTTCAGACACGGATCGATAAAATTCCCTGGCCTACATCAACTTTTATTCCCGAGTACCGAGGGGGCACGACCTCATTCTTCCCAATGAATTTTTGAACCATAGGACAAGAAGTTGACAATTAAATTTTGCATAATTGAAAATAATTAAAAATCACCAAGAATATTTATCAATTAATCATTTTAATCTGACGTGTATTCAATTTATTTATCATTTAAATTCTAATGTCTCATTTTCAAGCTGCGAAAATGTTGAGATTATAATGTTACCAAAGAACTGTATTACTCTAAGACTTTCACTTTAAAACTTTCAAGTAATACCTCATCTTTGCTCCGCCATACCGACAATTACCATCATTTAGCATCGTAATGACGTAATTATTACTTTCTTAATTAATATTTGCAATCCTTGAGTCTGGATAGTCTTTGGCAATTCTCTGATGGTCTCTAATATAATAGATATGTATGATTTTTGATTTTTAAAAAATCATAACGCTCAATCAAACCTTGAATATTTTCCATTTGGAAACATCAAAGTAATATTTTCAACTTAAAGCAGCAAAGTTTGAATATTTTCCGATTTTTAGCATGAAAATTTCAGTATTTTTAAATTGGAAGGATCAAAGTTCGAATATTTTCCACTTGGAAGCATTAAAATATACAATTTTCCAAATTAAAACAGTATAGCTGGAGTATTTTCCAATTGTAGAGAGAAATTTTCAATTTTTCTGATTGAAAGCATTAAATTTTGATTATTTTCAAATTGGAAACATTAAAGTTAGAATATTCTTCAATTGTAAGTATTTAATAGCTATTTGTTTGACAAGTGGGGAAAGTAGGCAATTCCCGAAGAGTGTGAAGTTGGCGCCACGAGCCAATCACACTCTTCGGGGATTGGCTGGTTCGCAACATGTCAAACACATTACTTTTCATAGCGAGTCTGGGGAATTCGATTTTCGCCGCCGACGCCACCGCCGACGCCACCGCCGTCGCCACAGGCGGCGCTATCATCGTCGTCGACACTGGTGGTGCCACCGGCGGCGCCACCATTATCGCAGTCGCCACCGGCGGCGCCATCTTCGTCAACACTGGTTTCGTCATTGTCGTTGTCAATGGTGGCGCCACCGGCGGCGCCATCATCGTCGCCGCCACTGGTGGCGCCATCTTCGTTTTCATTGGTGGCGCCACCGGCGGCGCCATAATTGTCGCCATCGCCACTGTTGGCGCCGTCGCCACCATCGTCGATGCCGACACCGCCGCCGCCGTCGTCGTGGACATCGTCGACGAAAATGGAACCTCGGATTACTTTCCGCAGACGTGCTATGAAAATATGATTTTTTTCAATTAGGAACAGAAAAGTTTGAATATTTTCCAATTGGAAGTATTTGAGTTTGAATAATTCCCAATTGAAAGGACCAATTTTGAATTTTTCCTATTAAAAATTTATTGAAAATTGAAAGCATCAAAGCTTGAATATTTTCCAATTGGCAGCATCTGAGTTTGAATTTTTCCACTTAAAGCACAACTTCTGAATTAAGTCAATTGGAAGCATGAAAATCGAAGTATTTCCAATTGGAAACATTCTAATATGAATATTTTCCAATTAGAAACGCAAATTTTCCAATTGGAACCATCAAAGTTAGAATATTTTACAATTATAGACATTAAAATATAGATTTTGCCAATAGATAACAGTAAAGTATAAATATTTTCCAGCTGGAAGAACCAAATTTGTAATAAATCCCAATTGTAAGCACAAAAATTGGACTATTTTCCCGTTGGAAACATTAAAGTTTGAATATTTCCAGATGGAAGAAGTTAAGTTCGCATATTTTTCAATTAGAAGCACCTGAGTATGAATATTTTCCAGCTGAAAGCATAAAATTTTCGTATTTTCCAATTGGAAGCATCAAAAATTCAATCTTTTCCAGTGGGAAACATTAACGTTTGAAATTTTAATATTTCCGATTTAAAGCGTCCAAAGTTAAAATATTTTCCAACTTGAATCACAAATTTTCAATTGCTCCAACTGTAAACATCAAATTTAGAATATTTTTAAATTATAACAATCAAAGCTTAAATATTTTCCAGTTGTAAACATCTTTTTAATATTTCCAACTTAAAGCACCAAAGTTTGAATATTTTCCAGTTAGAGTCAACCAATTTCCAATATTTTCTAGTTGGAAACATAATATTTTCCAACTGAAGATAAATTTTCAATTTTTTTCAATTGGATGCAAAAAAGTTGGAGTATTTCTTATTGGAAGCACCATGTTTGAACATCTTCCAATTTTAAACATCAAAATTTCAATCTTTCCTAATTGGAAACACTTAAGTTTGGATATTTTCCAACTTTAAACACAAAATATGAATTTTTTCCACCGGAAATCAGCAAAATTTGAATATCTTCGAGTTGTATAAGTATTCGTGTTTGAATATTTTCCAACTGGTATCATAAGCATTTTCCAGTTGCAATAATCAAATGTCGAATATTTTTCAGTTGGATAAATAAAAATTTGAATATTTCCCATTTAAAATGCCAAACTTTGGATAGTTTCCGATTGAAAACAATTGATTTCGAATATTTTCCAACTGGTATTATAAGCATTTTCCAGTGTCAATAATCGAAAAGTTTGAATATTTTCCAGTTGGATTAGACGCGACTAGATTGAGTAGTTCCTTGGTTCTTTGGAAAAGGAGATCGACGTGTATCTTGATGATAATGGTGATGAAAGGAGGGTATCATTTTTCATCGGCACCTTTGTGTTGACCATGATGTACCTGTAATCAGTAATGTTCAGCCACGGGTAAAGGAGCGTAGGTGCTCCAATCAAGGAACGATTGACCGAGAACGATGCGCAATCACGATTCGAGAAACAAAGAGTGGGAAACCTTGCAAAAGTTACATCACCAAGGCTACTAGCGATCATTATACGCATTAGATGTCCACTCACGGACTTCTGTGTCTTGCACTTGTAAGTCCTAAGTCCTTGCAGAAGTTCACTTTTTTCCCCTTTACTTTTGGAATTCAAAATTCATTCAATTTCACCAAAACCAATTAGAAACGACCAAATTTGAATAAGTTACAGTAGGAAGTTTTTACTTGATTACTTTCCTGTTGGTAGCATCAAAATTTGAATATTTCCAATTGACATCAACAAAGCTCTCATATTTTCCAATCGTAAGCATACAAATTTGAGTATTTTCCCATTGGAAGCTTTAAAGTTTGAATATTTCCAATTGGAAGATTCAAAGTTCGGCTATTTTCAATTAGAAGGAAGTGAATTTGAAATTTTCCAATTTATAGCACAAATCGATTGCTCCAATTGAAAGCACTAAATTTAGAATATTTGTCAGTTGTAAAAATCAAAGTTTGAATATTTTCCAGCTTGAAGTATTAAAATTTCAATATTTTCCAATTGGAAGAGTCTAATTTCGGATATTTTCTTATCGGAAGTATCCGAGTTTGAATATTTTACAATTTTTAGCATCAAAGTTGGAATTTTTCCAAACTGGTAGCATCAAATTTGGAGTATTTTTCAATTAAAAGCATCCAAATTTGAGTATTTTCCTATTTAAAGGATCAAAGTTGGAATATTTTCCAATTTTAAGCACTCGAGTTTGAATATTTTCCAACTGTAAGCACAAATTGTTAATTGATCTAATTGGAAGCCTTAGAGTTTGAATATCTACCAACTAGATGCATTAAAGTTTGAATATTTCCAATTGGAAGAATCAGAATATAAATTTCCCAATTAGAAATAGCAAAGATTGAATATTTTCTAATAGAAAGCATCCAAGCTTGAATGTTTTCCAACTGGAAGCACCAAAGTTTGAATATTTTAATTAGAACCATGAAAAATAAAAAATTCTCCAATTGGTAGCATCAAATTTGGAGTATTTTCCAATTAGAAGCACCTAATTTAAAGTACTAAAGTTCATATATTTTCTAATTTGAAGCTTGAAAATTTGAATATTTTCCAGTTAGAGTCATCCAATTTCCAGTATTTTCCACTTGAACACATAACATTTTCCAACTGAAAATATAAATTTTCAATTTTTTCAATTGGCTCTTTCCATCGAATTTTATTCTTTCGAATAATAATAATAATTTTAATAATTTTATTCTTTCGAATTTTATTCTTTCCCTTAAACTCATGCAGGAAGTGGAGGTCAAAGTTCAAGTCCTCATGACTAAAAAGGGAAAGGTTTATTTGGGCTTTGAAAGGGTTGCAAAGTTGACCTGGTGAAATTTTCTATGGGGAATATTTTATAGGATTATATATACATATATATATGAGGGGAAATTATAGGTATGAAAAAACCGTCGTGGGTCTCATTTCGAATAGCCTTTGTCGGTAGATGGACAATGGACATTCGACATCGCCTTGTTCGTAGTCCCTCGTCGTCTTTTTCGCGATCATGGGCAATCCGTCCCTTTAATGGATGTCCTTACCTTACCGAGATTCCTACCGGTTACTCCCTTTAAAAGTTAAAACGCCATTTTCTCAGACATCCGTTATTATACAAATCACTCAAGATATCGAGAGTCCACACTTACTGCGTACAAGAGTGTTTTATTGGATGAAATTTCTCTGAATTTCAATTGTAAATTGGTACTTTGAATTTGTATCACTTAACAATTGGAAAATTTAAAAGAATTTAAAATTTAACATCTTTTTCATTTCAGTTCTAAACCTACAGGTTCTAATTTAAAAATATAAAAACTTTGATGCTTTAAATTGAAAATATTAAAACTGGGGTTTCCAATTGGAAAATTTTATGCTTTCAGCTGGAAAATATTCAGACTTTGATGCTTCCAACTAGAAAATATTCGAATTCAAGTGTTTGCAATTGGAAAATATACAAACTTTGGTGCTTTTTGGAAATATTACAAATTTGATGTTTCCAATTGGAAAATATTCAAGCTTTGATTCTTATAACTGGAAAATATTATAAATTTGATGTTTTCAATTGGAGCAATTGAAAATTTGTGCATCAAGTTGGAAAATATTTTAACTTTAGATGCTTTAAACTGGAAATATTCAAGTTTCAAACTTTGATGTTTCCCACTGGAAAATATTTAATCTTTGATGCTTGCAATTGGAAAATACGAAGATTTTATGCTTTCAGCTGGAAAATATACATACTCAACTGCTTCTAATTGGAAAATATTCGAACTTTGATGCTTTTAATTATAATATACTCAAATTTCAACGTAAGCGTAATCAATTAGAAAATATACGAACTTTAGTATTTTAAATTGGAAATATTCCAACTCGGGTGCTTTTAACTGGAAAATACTTCAAATTTGATGCTACCAATTGGGGAAAATTCCAGCTTTGATGCTAAAAATTGTAAAATATTCAAATTCGGATACTTCCAATTAGAAAATATCCGAAATTAGACTCTTCCTATTGGAAATATTCAAACTTTAATGCCCCAATTGGAAAATATTGAAATTTTAATACTTCAAGCTGGAAAATATTCAAACTTTAATGCTTCCAACGGGAAAATAGTCAAATTTTTATGCTTACAAATTAAGAATTATTACAAATTTGGTTCTTCCAACTGGAAAATAGTTTAATTGTTTTCTTTTAACTGTAGGCAATTGGATGGAAAGAATCAAATTTCAAAGCTAAAGGTCGAAAGAAAAGTGTAGAACCACATTCGTAGAAACGTAGGACGAAATGGTTTCCGAAGCCGCGCAACCGGTATCCTTGTAATCCGACCACGCGAGTAACCTACGCCCCACGTTTCGAAGTCTTAATGCAAAGTTACTATCGTAGCTGGATTTGTTAATAAGAATTCATAATATTGAATAATTGTAATTGGAGTCAAGGTGTCTCATCTCAAGTATCATTATGTAGTCAGGATTTCAATTTTCTTCATTGAATGAATAATTATCGTTCGAAAATCTTCACAAGTAGCCTTAAAATAGGTAGAAAAGCATTTATATTATATTATTCTGCGATTACAAAAGATATAAATGGGACTTCTTTATTTTAGTTCTAATTCACTAAATTTAATCATCAACTCTTGTAGAATTCTAAGGCTTCTAAATGTCTACGGCTTCTGAATTACGGTTCTCCTAGAAACGCAATTCGAACTACAATGTGCAGCACTACTTTCACGCAATGGTGCAAATTCAATCATTAAAATCTAGTTTTGATTCGTAAATTTTAATCCACGATATTTACAATATAGATATTTATAATATCGATATTTGTAAAAATTTGTCGCTAGTACCCTTTCAGTGTATTGAAAGACATTAATTTCAACCCGTTGAGATTTTGTGATAATAATCTGAGGCAATAAAATATAAAATATGCAGGGAACTTAAGTAGCAACTTTTAATCTCGGATATAGGTGTTATAGTTATAATTCTCTTAGTCCTTGCAGACTAGACCTCTGGGAAACAAAAGTTAGGTAGACCTTCCTCTTTAGGGCCCGGATACCTAACTCTTTTTATTTTTTTATTCTTTTTTCTTTTCTTGAGACTGCATCGAAAACCAGTAGAACCGGTTCGTTCGAAAACCACCCGTTTTCAGCCGTTCGCACTGTAATGCTAAAGTTTGAAGGGTTGGATGATGTCACGATCATGAGAAACGCGGTTAACTGTCTCTCGACATAAAACCCCATCGGTCTCGTAGTTACAACCTATACAGTTTATCTGGGTATGCTTTTTGACTCATCTTTACGCCCGCCATTCTCAGTAACTTTCAGTTAGGAACACCAAAGTTTGAATATTTTCCAATGATAAACATCAAAATATGAATTTTTACAATAGGGAACAGGAAAGTTAGAATATTTTCCAACTGGAAGCACAAATTTTTCATTTCTTTAATTGTAAGCAGTAAAATTTGATTATTTCTTATTGGAAGCATCAGAGTTTGAATATCTTCCAATTGGAATCATCCAAATTTGAATATTTTCCAACTGGAAGCTTCCAAGATTGCGTATTATTCAATTGGAAACATCAAAGTTCGAATATTTTTCAGTTAGAAGCATTAGATTTTAAGTATTTTCCAACTGGAAGAATCCAAGTTTGCGATATTTCCAATTGAGAGCATCAAAGTATGATTTTTTCCAATTTGAAGGAGACAAGTTTGAATTTTTTTCAATTGGAAGAATCAGAGTTTGAATAATTTCCAGCTTGAAGGACCAATTTTGAATTTTTCCAATGAGAAGTATTAAAGTCGGAGTATTTTCCAATTAAAAATACAGATTTTTCAAATGAAAGCATCAAAGTTTGAATATTTTACAATTGTACATATTCCAACTTTTAACATCAAAGTTTGAATATTTGACAATTGGTAGCATCGAAGTTGGAATATTTCCCAACTGGAAGCATCAAAGTTGGAATATTTCCCAACTGGAAACATCCTAGTTTAAATATTTTCCAACTGAATGAAACAAAGTACGTTAGAATATTTTTCAAATATGTATAAAATTTTCCAATTATAATATAGACAGCAAAGTTAGATAGTTAAAATATTTTCTAATTGAAGGCTTTGAAGTTTGAGACTTTCCAATTCGAATCATTGAAGTTTGAGTGTTTTCCAATTGGAAGCATCCAACTTTGAATATTTTCCCATTTTTGGCATCAAATATTTTCCAATTTTACTATTTTCCAATAAAAAGCATCAAATTTTTACTATTTTCCAATTGGTAGAATGAAAGTTGGAATATTTCCCAATTGGGTGTATCCTAGTTTAAATATTTTCCAACTGAATGCAATAAAGTTAAAAATATTTTTCAAATATAAGTATCAAAATATAAAATTTTCCTGTTATAAACATCAAAGTTCGAATATTTTCCAATTGAAGCTATAAAGTATGAAAATTTCCAATTAATATCATCAAAGTTTGAGTATTTTCCATATTTGAAAGCATCCAACTTTGAATATTTTCACATTTTTAGCATCAAAATTTATGTATTTTCCAATTTTACTATTTTCAAATAAAAAGCATCAAATTTTGACTATTTTCCAATTGTTAGAATCAAAGTTGGTATATTTCCAATTGAAATCATAAAAAATACTATTTTTCCCATTTCTATCATTAAAATTGTTGTATTTTCTAATTGGAAGCATCCGAATATGAATATTTTTCAATTTTGCTATTTTCCAATTGGTAGAAGCAAATTTTAGTTTTATTCCAGTTGGAAGCATCCATAGAATATCTTTTCCTCTGCTTAAAAAAAAATTGAATATTTAATATTTGCAAATCTAATACATTTAAATTTAATTTCCACCGATTCGCCTTGTCAACTTTTAAATAAAACTCATACAAAGTAAAACTAAATAAATACCCAGTGGGCACAAATTCCCCAAGATGTTTTTAGGACGTCCTTAAATTGTCCTAAGTCAGGCCAAATAACGTTCTAAAAACATACAATGTTCCAAAGTCGTTTTTAGGACGTTTTTAGAACATTGGACGTTTTAGGAAGTATTTTAGCCTGAGTTAGGACGTTTTTTTGGACGTTCTAAAAACGTCTTTAAATTTCGTGCCCACTGGATACCTCGAAAAAACCCAGTAGGCAAAAAATTTAAATTACTTTTTAGAACGTCCTAAAAACGTCCTATGTCACGCAAAAAAAACGACCAATGTTCCAAATACGTCCTAAAAACGTCTTTTGAACATTGGACGTTTTCTGGCCTGACATATGACATTTTTAAGACGTTCTAAAAACTTCTTTAAATTTTTTGCCCACTGGGAATTTCCCAACGTAGACCGAAAAATACATAAAGATTTTTTTTTCCTTCCTGCACGTAATCATTTTCCCAGATGAACCTTTGGTTGGCGTCTATCTTCTCGAAAAGTGCTCCTCTCTAAGAGAAAGTTTTTGCTGACTTGCAGACTTGCATTGAAGAGATGTGCAAAAAGTAAAAATTGTGTAGAATGATTGGCATTTAATTTCCGAATGTCGTGGCCAAAAGGTCTAATTTCTCCCAGTGCCTTGGTGGAGTGATCCGTGAGTTAAAAGATCGCATAAATATTCGCTTAAAGGGGCGATAAGCCACATTAACGTCGAAGCTCGAGCGAGTTACAATGGATCATGAGTTGTTAACCTTATTACCGCGGATTTCAGACATCATGGGTCGGCAAGGCGGCGAAGAGAAACGATCGGTTCGAATCGGCAGTCGCGATCGTGCCTTCTAGATTCTAGCGCCTTTCAAACAGGTTGTGACATTGGTCGCTTGGCCTTTCCTAAATACCAAACCGCCAACCATGTCACGTAGTAATATGCTTAACCAGTCGGCCTGTATACCTACTGTTTACCAAGATCGAGTCATTCGTGGGCGATCGGCAACCATTCGCAGGATCTTAACAAATATCCCCGCTTTTCGCCTCCTTATTGTTAGATAAAATATTTTCCAACTTGAAGTACAAATTTCCAATTGCTTCAATTGAAAACATCAGATTTCGATTATTTTCAAGTTTAAAGAATCAAAGCTTCAATATTTCCCAGTTGGATACATCAAATTTGGAATATTTCCAACTTCAAGCATCAAAGTTTGAATATTTTCCAATTTACAGCATCAAAGTTAGAATATTTGACAATTGAAAACATCAGATTTAGAATATTTTCAAGTTATAAGAATCAAAGCTTGAATATTTTCCAGTTGGAAACATCAAAGTAATATTTTCAACTTAAAGCACCAAATTTTGAATATTTTCTAATCTGAAGCTTGAAAATTTCAATATTTTCCAATTGGAAGGATCAAAGGTTGAATATTTTCCAGTTGGAAACATCAAATTTGTAATATTTCCAAATTCAGGCACCAAAGTTTGAATATTGTCCAATTGGAAGGATCAAAGGTTGAATATTTTCCAGTTGGAGTCATCCAATTTCCAGTATTTTCCAGTTGGAGACGTCTGAGTTTGAATTATTTCCAAATGGAATGACCAATTTTGAATTTTTTCAATTAGAATTATTAAAGTTGGAGCATTTTTCAATTAGAAGTACAAATTTTACAATTACTAGCATCCGAGTTTGAATGTTTTCCAATTGGAGGAATCTAAGTTTGAATATTTTTTTCCAATTGGAAGGATCAAAGGTTGAATATTTTCCAGTTGGAGTCATCCAATTTCCAGTATTTTCTAGTTGGAAACATCTGAGTTTGTATAATTTCCAATTGGAAGGACTAATTTTGAATTTTTTCAATTAGACGTATTAAAGTTGGAGTATTTTCCAATTAGAAGTAAAAATTTTACAATTGAATGCATCAAAGTTTAAACATTTTCCAATTGGCAGCATCCGAGTTTAAATGTTTTCCAATTGGAGGCACCTGAGTTTGAATATTTTCCAATTGGAAGCATCAAAGTTAGAATATTTTACAATTGAAAACATCAAATCAATTTAGAATATTTTCAAGTTATAAAAATCATAGCTTGAATATTTCCCAGTTGGAAACATCAAATTTTTAATATTTCTAACTTAAAACACCAAAGTTTGAATATTTTTCAATTAGGAGCTTGAAGATTTCAATTTTGTCCAAGTGGAAGGATCAAAGGTTGAATTCTGGTTGAATATTTTCCAGTTGGTGTCATCCAATTTACAGTATTATTCAGTTGGAAACATCATAACATTTTCCAACTAAAAATATAAATTTTCAATTTTTCCAATTGGAAGCAATAAAACTGGAGTGTATTTCCTATTGGAAGCATCTTGTTTGAACATCTTCCAATTTGAAACATCAAAATTACAATACTTCCTAATTGGAAACACTTAAGTTTGAATATTTTCCAACTGGAAGTAACAAAGATGGAATATTTTCCAATTTCAAGCACAAAATATGAAGTTTTTTCTAATGAAAATCAGCAAAGTTTGAAAATCTTCGAATTTTTTGCCTCTTTAGATTCTTGATAATCACTTTCATAGGCAAAGACACAAGAGACATGATTCTTGAGAAATCGGCGCCCAAGAAACAAGAATGCATGAGTCAAACGCCAACCAGAGAAACCAGACCAGAGTGCGTGTCTAAAAAGATTCGAGGGAAAAGACCGGCAATTTTTGTGCACCTTTTTATCATTTCTTGTATGTTTTTTTTAACACTTTTTATTATAATAAGGAAATAAATCACTTTTTTCCCAACGAGTCGGTTCGCCATATCTGACAAGGTTTCGCCGAATCGACGAGCGAGATTCGTGATATTCAAGGATGGGTTGGAGAACTATCGATTTTTCCCTCCGGCTCTGCCTGGTCCTGCCATCGGATTATGCGGGACGACTGACTGACGTAAAACGAGCAACAAGAGATTTTTTTTATTTTTTATTTATTTATTTGTTTTTTTTTTATCGTGGATGGTGCTTTTTGTTTACATTCCGTTTTTCTCTCGTTGAAATTATAGAAAGTTTATTGATGAGTTTATTGAAAAGTTTGTAGAAAGAGGGAAGATTGAGTATTTTCCAATTGGAAGCCTCGAAGTTATAATATTTTTCACTTGTAGGCATTAAATTGTGAGTGATTCTAATTAGTAAAGGCATAGTTTCAATATTTTTCAATTGGAAAAGTCTAAGTGTGCATATTTTCCAACTGGAAGGAAATGTAGAATTTGTCAAATTAGAAGTGAAGTAAGAAGTAAATTTGAATATTTGTCACTTGGAAGAATCAAAATATACAATTTTTGAACTTGAAACATTAAAGCTGGAATATTTTCCAATTTTAAAGAGAAAATTTCAATTTTTCTAATTGAAAGCATTAAATTTTGATTATTTTCCAATTGAAAGCATTAGAGTTGGAATAACTTCCAATTGGAAGCAACAAAATTTGAATTTTTTCCAATTGGAAGCTTCCAAGTTTGCGTATTTTTTAATTGGATGCATTAAAGTTAGCATATTTTACAATAACAAGCATCAAAATATGAATTTTTCCAATTAGGGACAGAAAAGTTTGAATATTTTCAAATTGGAAGCATCTGTATTTGATTAATTTCCAACTGGAAAGACCAATTTTGAATGTAAATTAGCAATCTAATAAAAATTTAAAAAAAAGGAGTTTTGAATATTTTCAAATTGAAAGCACTAAAGTTCGAATATTTTTCAGTTCTAAGATTTAGATTTTAATTATTTTTTAATTAAAAGCATCAAAGCTTGTATATTTTCCAATTGGCAGTATCCAAGTTTGAATTTTTCTACTTAAAGCACAAATTCTGAATTAACTCAATTGGAAGCATGAAAATCGAAGAATTTCCAGTTGGAAACATTCTAGTTTGAATATTTTCCAATTAGAAGTGAAAATTTTCCGATTGAAAGCATCAAAGTTTAAACATTTTCCAATTGGCAGCATCAGACTTTGAATATTTTCCAATTGGAGGCACCCAAGTTTGAATATTTTCCAATTAGAAGCACCCAAGTTTAAATATTTGCCAATTGGAAGCAGCTACGTTTGATTATTTTCTTATTAAAAGCGCCCAAGTTTGAAATTTTTCCAATTGGAAGCACCCAAGTTGGAACATTTTCCAATTGAAAGCACCCAAGTTTGAATATATTCCAACTAAAAGAACATATTTTCAGTTTTTCAAATTTCAAGAATTAAAGTTTCATTATTTTATAATTGGAAGCATCAAAGTTAAAATATTTTACAATTATAAACATCAAAATATGAATTTTTCCAATAGGAAACACTAAAGTATAAATATTTTCCACTTGAAAATACCAAAGTAGGAATATTTTCCAAATGAAAGCATCTCAAAGTTTGTGAATATATTAAAATTGTATTACATTAGATTTTATATATTTTTAAGTTTAAACCATATATAATTTGTGTATTTGCAATCAAATAAATGTTCATCGAAACTGAGATAGGAATCAAATTATATAAAAAAGCAGAGTGAAAAGCGTGAACATTTGCAATCTCCAAATTAAAAAATTTCAAACAACCCGGCACTACCGCTAATTAAAATAGAAATTCTTTGAAATTGAAGTGTTCGTCTGGAAAATATATGTATAAAAAAAACCAGCTCTTTTGAGTCCAACTTTCATGAAATGAACTTTTACATAACATATGTACTGCAATGTACTGCAACTAAAAATGAAACACTCAGGCTGGCTTTTAGATAACATTATTTTGTGTATGAAAGTCCAGGGTGGAAAAACACTCGTGTTGGGACGAACAGGGACGTTGACGTCGATTGGAAACACGAGGCTTGAAATTCGGCGGTCGATGACGGGGAAAGCAACCCCTAGTCGCGTTGCATTTTTTTCTGCACAACCCCTTGGGGGTGGTGGGTTTCCATGATGGCTGGAATCAGGGGTGGATTTGAACACGTCATCCACAGGATCCCAGTACCATATGGATGGAACCTTTAGAATATCCTCGACAAAATCCTCCTGATATCCATACCTAAATCGCTTTTCTGGCCTTCTGTGTTGCCATCCAGGAATTTTATTTCCAATAAAAAATTCATCTATTCTATTTTCACCCATTCATGACTTTACCTCTCTGTAATTTATGCTAATTTAGTGTTATTTAATGCTACCATTATCGAGCCAACTGCTATTAACTCTTTACAGATTTACAACTTGAGTATCAGCTGATCAGATGATGTGTTTTTATTAATCAATAGATCTTTAATACTCATTTTTCAAATAATGATATTTGTACCTAGCAGAAACTTTTTTAGATAAGGGCAAAATGGTCAGATGGGAAGTTTCTAATGCATTTTTAATAAATTATTTTTATTCTGACTTTAAAGTCATATGACATATGAATGTTATCTGGAAATAGCAAAGTTTCAATTATTTACAGTTTAAAGCATCAAAATTTGAGTATTTTCCTATTTGACGGATCAAAGTTGGAATATTTTCCAGTTGTCAGCAGAAAATTTTAATTTTTCCGTTTGAGAAGATCAAAATGTAATTTTCTCCAATTGGAAACAGAAAAATTTTAATATCTCCCAATTAGAAGCACCTAAGTTTGAATATTTTCCAATTTTAAGCACCCAAGTTTGAATATTTTCCAACTGAAAGCACAAATTGACAATTGATCTAATCGGAAGCTTTAGAGTTTAAATATCTACCAACTGGAAGTATTAAAGTTTAAATATTTCCAATTGTACGTATCAGAATATACATTTCCCAATTAGAAATAGCAAAGTCTGAATATTTTCCAACTGGAGGCACAAATTTACAATTGTTTCAATTGCAGGAATTCAGTATTCTTGTTTTACTATTTTCCTTTAGAAAGCACCAAACTTTTACTATTTTCCATTTGAAAGCACATATTTTTGAATATTTTCCAATTGGAAGCAGCTAAGTTTGAATATTTTCCAATTAGAAGCATCAGGGTTTGAATATTTTCCAATTTTAAGCACCCAAGTTTGAATATTTTCCAATTGGAGGCATTCAAGTTTAAACATTTCCAATTAGAAGCACTCAAGTTTGAATATTTTCCAATTGAAAGCACCCAAGCAAAGATATTAGTACCTAGATGCGGCATAGGGATTAGTTCATGCACATACTTGTAGGTGGCTCACAAGTCGAGTTTGTGCATAGTGCATATATATACAATATATATAGCTACTATTTAGGCTTTCGCCAGCACATTCCTGTAGAGGCGCTGTAAGCCGCCCTATTTTAATGGCGCCAAGTCCTAGTTTTTTGAAATTCATATTTTTAATGATCTGATTTTCTTCGAAACATTAGTGAA
>UCOK01006931.1:0-11856 GCA_900474325.1 Synergus umbraculus
AAAAGTAGTTAAATTTATTATAAACTTACGAAACTTTTCCTGATCGTGCGATCAGTATCTATTAAGTTGTCGAACTCTAGAAATACCTCAAGCTGCGCGAAAGGTAAATTCAAGTCCAATTCTTCTGAAAAATCTTGGAGTAGCTGCCCATCTTTATAGTTCTCAGCATTTTCTTCAATAATCTTCACACGAGTACCTATTTCGCTTAATTTATTAATAATATTTTTTTGCTGAACATTGTTTAGGTAAATTCCCTTGAGAATCCTTTCTAATAGTAGTCCACTGTTCTCTGGAAACGAATAAATAGAAAACAATAAAAAATATGAGAAGAATATAATTGTTGCCCACATTTAACATTAAAATAATTCGATTTTTGACAAACTTTTTTCTTCGGCGGTCACAATAGGGCTGAATACATTTTTCTCGATAATTCCTATGAAATAAAATATAAATGAATTAATATACTCAACGGTATCCTGAACAATATCCTTAATAGAGGATGCACAATAAATTATTCCATCATTATAGAAATAAGTAGAATAATTATATACTAATTAAAACTTACTTCTTCCATCGGCAGTAGGCAATACGTTGCAGTTATTATACTTCTTTTTTAGTGTATATGCATCTGCAGATTTATTGGTCGCCTTTCTTTTTGGAGGTTTTGTAACTATGAAAGAAAAAGTGACTACTACAGTAAGAAATACGTATTAAGAACTTCGAAAACATTAAAGACCATAAAATTGTGTAAATCTGAAAAATTCAATTTAATCTTTAATCTTCAATTTAATTCTTAATCTTATAGAAAGTAAATCTTCAGAAATCAAATAAAACATAATTTAATTAATCTCACTTTCTTCAGTAGTCAATTTACTCCGCTTCTTTGGTATAATAGTTGCATCTTCAAATTCACTGATCGGCTTTGTTTTTGGAGGTTTCATAACTGTAAAGAAAAATGTATTTAACAGTAAAATAA
The DNA here is from genome assembly GCA_900474325.1 of Synergus umbraculus. Classification (NCBI taxonomy): domain Eukaryota; kingdom Metazoa; phylum Arthropoda; class Insecta; order Hymenoptera; family Cynipidae; genus Synergus; species Synergus umbraculus. The sequence goes on from UCOK01006931.1 coordinate 977, forward strand.
ACATATTAGGAAAACTTTGGAAACAGTGAGGATCATAAAATCATTATGAAAATCTGAAAAATTCAATTTGATCTTAGGGAAAATAAACTGCGAATTTTCAAAACTATTGGTTCAAATTTTGTCTTAATGAATATAAATTTGAATATTTACCAGAATTTTCTCTTGACATTTTTTCTGGAATTGGTAATGAGGCGCTCGTGAAGTCATTTCCTGCGACGTCACCTACAATTTGAAAATTGGAAATCAAATCTCCAGAAATCGAATTTAATTCGAGTGAGAAGGATATTCAATAGAAACTAAATTTGAAATTAAATTTAATAAAACTGTATTAATTAAACCCACTTTCTTCATCGTCCGTAGTCACTATGCTCCGCTGCTTTGGTATATTTTCTTCTTCAGATTCACTGGTCATCGAGTCATTTTCTGCCACGTCACCTACAATTTGAAATTAACCCAATTAGTTTATCGCTTTTTTGGCACCTTATTTGTTTATCGTGGGTCGATTTAAACCCAAGGCATTTTAAAACGCTCAATTATCAATAAAAGAATCTGGTAAAATTCTTGTATACTTTTGAACACTTCTACTTTAGGGGCACATTATAAAGATTGTAAAAAATTGTTTTAAAATATTAAATATTAAAATTAAAAGGTTAAATCTCCAGAAATTTATTTAACATAATTTAATTAAACTTACTTTGTTCATCATCAGTAATTTCACTGGTAATTTCTTTTTGGAGTTTTCGTAACTTTGGAAGAAAATGTTAGCAAGATATACATATTAGGGACTTCGGAAGCAGTAAGGATGTTTAAATCCGAAAAATTAAATTTGAGGGAAAATAAACTGATTTGAATTTAAAAATTTGAAATTAAATCTCGATAAATCGTATAATGTAATTCGCGTGAGAAGAATGTTCAATTTAGAGTCGTCATACTTAAAACTTTTGACGAAGAAGAAGTGATGAGAAGCTGTTGACTTTCCATAGTTCGCGAAGTAGAAGGTTGGAATAAGCTCAACGCAGAATTCAACAGCCCATCTTGTTTATCGGTTCTCATCAATTTTGAGTCGCGGATGGTCCTTTTCATCGCTTCGGCTTTCTCTTGGGGTGTTTTCTCGTCGTCTGCAGTCGTGTACACATATTCTTTTGATTTGGCTAGCTGCATCACTCTTTTCAGAGCATCTTGATAGGTCCCTTTGTAAGAAAAACAAAATAATTATTATCATCAGCTTATTATACTAAAATGGTAATATTCATTGATGACAACATTTTCGATAATCTACGTTCTACTGTGAGATGGATGAAGAACGTACTAGCATGTCCACGTAATTCGATGAGGTATTCTGGCCATATCATCAAAGGTGGTAACGAATTTCTCACCAATTTTCGAAATTCGTTGATTGTCGGCTTGGTGTATGGTGGAGGAGGATACCGAGTGAAAATTCGATCCTCATCGTCAACTCTCAGCCAGTGACATGGGACGAAATCCACTTGATCTTGGGAAAAATTCTCCTCAGTAGTGAGTTCATCATCATTTTTTGATTGAAGAAACAATACAACCTGATACTTCTTCAGTTCTTCGTACGATTTATTTCCTGAAATTAAATAAAATAAAATTACTTTTCAACCCTATGTTCTTCTTATTGGATTTGAAATTCTTAGACTTTTTTCTCGTGAAGATATTCACTCAAAAAAAGCCTGGATAAAATAACTAAAATTCTGATTATTTTAAGGGACTATTCCACTTTGAAGGATCAAAAAAAAGGCTATTTCGGGAGAATTGATTCGGACGAGGAAAACATGATGGTATCCGCAAGGATTTTCAAATTCCTCGAGGAATTCTTCGAGGATTAATTCACTGACTCGCGGATTTCCTCAAGGAATTCGAATATCCTTCTTAGATTTCCTCATATTTTTTGGTCCGAAAATAATACGACGATTTCCATAAGGATTAGCGATAAGAAAGAAAATTTAGCGAATTAACGCCAAGAGATAAGTGACAACATAACCTAAATTTATCGATATCGAATTTCTATCATTTTTGAAATACTAAGACTCCATACATTCTTTCTTTATCGTATTTTTAGTGATTTCAAAACACGATAAAATTGATCTTGATCTAAACCATTATCTTCTAATAATTCATTCTTGCTTATTGAGAAAAGAATGAAAAGTACGGGAAAATGAGACGAAAATAGAAAAATTTATATTACCTTTTTCTCCTTTTCTTCCATTCGCCTTGTCACCCATGGTTCCAATTAACGGCACAAAAAGTTTAACATATAAACTTTAGCATAAATAAGTACTTTAGCACAAAATCCTCTTGTTGACTAATATTTTCGTCCAAAACTTCAAAAGTTGAAGCCCACGCCGGACGCCGATCAAAAAGACTCTACTGCGCATGTGTTGCGCTCGGTTTTTGATTAGTTGATATTCGCGCTCAGTTTAAAATACTTAAAAAATATTATTTTAGAATACTAAAAAATATTATTTACTGGTCATCGAGTCATTTTCTGCGACATCAGTTTAAACGTCTGAAGGAAAGTCTTTTTATTTTTCTAAGGTTATTTATAATAAAATTATTATTTATAATATATACGTATTACAAATATTATGCAGAAAGTTTAAGGAGTAGTATGTCCGATATTTTCAACATATTCTCAATTAATGGAGCAGAGGCATTACGTACATATGCTCTCTACCTTGGATTCTATTTCTCATTGGCAATTGAACCATTTTCTTGTCAATTAACCTAATTGAAAAAGTTTTTACAGTATTGACAGAGGGATGTGTTTCTATTTCACACATGTTGAGCAGGTTCGATTCGAGTGGATAAGTAAAAATTGATTTCCTCTTGTTCAAGATTTTCCCTTCCATAAGTATAGATCGAGTAGGTCCAAACAAATTTTCCACTTTGAAAATTATCCCATTGTTCAACATTACTATGTTGTCAGGTGATTTAATAGTGATGATGTATTCCTTATATCTTATTTTTGAATGTACATCACCAACACTTTTCAAAATTTCAATTTCAGGTGGCATAACAGCTTTATTATTTTTTATAAAATATTCTTCGTGTAACCTCCTGCAAAGTTGAGCCAGTGGTCGCAAAGAAGTCCGAATTTTCTTCTTCATCTTTCCTAAAAGGCTTTCGAAAGGAAAAGCTGTGATACGAGACAAGCTGCAACCCATTTCTGCTACATCATCAGCCAAATGAATCAAATGATGGAAATTCAAAATTTGTGACTTAGCACCGTAAAAACCAGGCAATGCTCTGAAAAAAATTATCAGGTAATGTTTAGCCTGTTGATTGTAAACGCGGCAGAGTTGTTCGCAACACAAAATTCTGCAGGCTACATGGAAAAGCAGGAAGTGCTTAAATAATCTTGGAGACAATATATTCTTCAGAACAATAGGCCCACAATATAGTGCGAAAAAACGAAATTCTGTTGCTTTCCACCTCGCGAGAAATTTTGTTGACCGTGTCTTCCTCTGAAACTCTGCGGGAACAAACTTCTTCAAACTCTCCATTCTTTGAGATAATTCTTCTTTCATTCTCACACCGAAACGCACGTTCAAATCTCCATCAAACCACCATTCCATCAAACTTTTCATTACTCCCAATAAACAGAGGTGCATGAAATCAAGTACGAAAAAAGATATCATATTTATTGGTGGATTGATACGGAGCAGAGGGGATGGCAGCTTATGATGTTCCCTCTGTCGCATTTCTCTGAAGGATTCATCTGTCCGTTCTTCAGAATTGATCGTTGGATATATAGTAGAGCCGATGTTTCCTTTTCTTCCTCTAACTGTACATCTTTCGCAGGCGTATCTCCCAGTATGACCAACAGTGCCCTTAAAATATGCTCGCGCTGGTGTATCACAGATGAAACACTTTAGATGTACTTCATAGTGTCGATCAGAAATTTCGATTCCATTTTGCATTAAATCGTTCAAATCCTCAATAAAATTTTCTAAATAGGCATCAGCGATTTTAGGTTGATGGCGTCCATAAAATACTGCCACGGGAAAGGGCTTGTAAATGTCAAGTTCAAAATGAACTTTAGCCGATGTTACCCACAAATCCTTATAGCCCGACTTAGTCAAGGGCATTCCATCTCCGCTAACAAGTAATTCTATTATATTACTTGTATGAGTTCCTGGATCCACACATCCTTTCAATCCTTTTTTTAGACCAAAGTAGACAAATTGTCCAATATCGCCATGAAAGTCTTCCATTTCCACGATAGTGTATTTCGCAATCGAAGTTTCCAGAAATGTTTTAGACACTTTCGGCAAATCAGGTAATAATCTACGTCTCAATATTAGTAGCAATTTATCTAAATGCTCGTTTTTTATTCCTGTAGTAATTGCCCAGTCACGCAATTCATCTATTTCCCGGACTCTTATGACATTTGAGCTCGCAGTTTCTTCACTCCATTCCGAATCAACAGTAGTTGACATTCCTGAGGCTTCATTATCTTCTTCAACTTCGTCAATTTCGTCAAAATCGTCAAAAGGAGCTTGAGGATCAGCAACAGACTCCACCTCTGACGTATCTTGAATATTCGAAAGATTCACACCTGATGAGTTATTAGATTGACTCCCAGGTGAATAATTCGAAGGTTGATCAGGAGCAACAATGGGGTTTTCTTCAGCTTCGGTGTCCGCAGGAGATGAAAAGCTAATATGATGCTCGTTTTCAATGTTCCCTGCAATTGAAAATATTGTTAAAACCTGTCATCATTTTATCAATTTCGATTACTTGTCAAATTAAAAATTTTTCTTTTGTATAGCTAGGTCAAGAGAGAAATCATTCAATTGGTAGAAAATTTTCCAATTTATAATAAATTTCTAGGAATAATTATAAGATTATTAAATTAATGAAATTATTAATTAATCCAATTGATTTTTCAATTTACCGATTGATTAATTCCCAGTGGGCACACAATATTATAAATAACATTAGATACGAGCTCCAAAAAGATACGAGCGGAATTTTTTCCCTTCTACCCCCTCTCTTAAATATTACCCTGAATATAGGCTACGGATAGCATGTCAAATTTATTGAACTTTCTTTTGTTTCGATGCGAAAAAGTTGAACTAAAAACAACTAAAAATCTAAAAACGGCACAGGGGCCCCTTTAACGCTCGTATCTTTATTGGAGTTCCCGATTCCCAAGCTCCTCGTATCTTTGGAGTTCGAGTGTATTAATTATTATTAACAGAATCGTAGGAAAAGTGTTAAAAATTGAGAGCATTTTCAAATGTTTCAGACACCATGATTATAAGCAATTATATTATAAATAACCATAAATAACTATATACTCACTTGCTGCTTCTGAATGTTCAATTGACGATTCAACTGAATTTGACGACGAGGAATATTGATTGAGCATCCTGGCTCGTTTGAGAGCACGATGCCTTCGCATTCTTAACATTTTTGCAAATCGATCCCGTCGTTTTCTAAGCTCATCTTTGTCCATTTCGATAACTTAGTGAATACGTTGTTAGAAATAGATTCAGTACACGATGTAAACACATAGATCTGCCTCTTCTGCTGGTCTTTTGTGGTTAGGTTAGATTAGACAATGCACGTCAATGACGTAAACAGACAATGAACCTGCTCACTTTGAAATGCAGCTTTAAAATTTTCTAAATCATGTTCGTCCTCTGTCTGTCGTCTGAAGATCACACTAAACTGTCATCACGATAGCACTAACAATAAGATATTTTAAACGAGATTTGCAATCGAGACCGTCTGGAGGGACCAAGCCAGACCACCTCGAAGACACTTTGAAATTTTTGCAATCGAGTCCGCCTGAGAGGGCCATGACCAACACCCTGTCAGACCGTCTTAAGTAGACGGTCTCGACTAGGTCTAGGCAGTCCATCTCTCTACTTAAGACTGCCACGAAATATTTCCACACGGGGTGTAACATCAGGATAGACTCCGGTAGATCGCGTAAATTTAAATTACACACCGATTAAAAACCGTACAGAACCAGATAAGACTCCAAATGGGCTTTTACTCGGTTTATTTCTGATTTGTTTCTGATTTCAACACGACATTTTAAGCAGGGCATGGTTTTATTTGCCAGATGGAATCCGGATAGAACAAGATAACCGACTTTAATACCCTAAATACCGTATAAAGACCATGTAATTATTATTTATTTAAATGCCAGGTATTATTTATTTATATATTTTCATTTATTTTTTTAATTACAACAAAATTCAATAATGATGTTTTTCATTTATTTCTTATTATTTATTTATATCTTGAATTTTTAGTAAAGTTATATTGGTTAACAAATAAGATTATTTAATTTAAAATATAGAATAATTATTTATATTTTAGAGAAAAACGATATGAGACAAAAAAATGTGATCCACGCGCCGATGTGACGTACCACGCTCGACCGTGTTAGATAAATTAAATTTTCTCCGATAATTAATCATTTTCGAAAGGAAATTTCACGTAGAATACGATGAAAATACTAAGAACTTGATACATAGTTGGCGCTATAGTTAAAAATCGATTTAACAATTTCATTTGTTTATAACAATTTTCATTTTTTAATAATATTTTTGGAAGTATATTTTTATTAAAGCTCGTTCATTTACCTTTCAAATTAAAAAAATAAGGTCGCTAGCTCAAATAGAACAGGAGCTATGCATTTTTAAAAAATAGTCTGCAAGCAAAAATTACTACATTCTCAATTTTTCAACCCTTCTTATTTTCCAAAAAATTGACAAATAAAAAAATCCTCGAATGTATATCTTTTCTTTTTCCATAAAGAACCCGTAAAAAAGTATTACCCGTGTAGAAATTGAAATGGGGAACTAGTCTGGTTGCCGACCAGTTTACCCCACTTAAAGACAGAAGTTAGTCAGGTCATCTGACTAGCCCCCGACCAGTAACAAATAGTCGGGGTCTGATCGGGTACTAACATGGATCCTATAATAATATGTCTGTCCTGTGATATAATTATGACGATATCACTTTATTGTAGTTCTTAAACTACTAAATAGTTCATAGGAGCGCAATCGAAGAAGAACTAACTCGAGCGGCGCAGCGCTCATCCTTCTAAGCATTCTTCACCTGCATGGTAGGCGTGTCTATCTTATCAGTGCATAACACACTACTCTTTCTTTATTATTATTTAGCTTAAATTTTTTAAATGTTACTTAAGTTTTTCCACCAGTTTCTCCCAGGTAGAAATTCCCGACTGGCCCAGTATTGGTCAGTATATTACTGGCAAACTACTAGTAGAATACTGGCTATTATAGTCGCCGTAGTTACTGTTTATAAAAATAAAAATGTTTTTAATATGCACTTAATTTATGTTTTAAATTACACAATTGCACGCAAAGGTGTCTCTTTACACATATAATCACACGATCGCACGTTTCGAAAAATTGCACTCGCTGCGGATCGAAACCCTGACCCTAACATCCTGGACGCACGCCCTAACCCCTTGAGCTATTTAACCACTTAGAGTTCGTTAACAAAAACTCAACTAAGCTCTTTCGGTAAAAGCCAGAGATAATTATTGTAAGGAATATAGCGATAGATATATTTTTTGCTTTACACATTTTATGAATAAGTGTTTTCAAAAATTTTTCAAATTTTTAATTGATCTGTTATAAAACAAAATATTTTTCTTCATGAAATTTTATTCATATTTTTATTACAAAAATTCTTTAATAAAAATTTTTTTAAAATTAATTTTCAAAAAACGTTTGTATTCGCATAAATTGAAATTTGTAAAAATATTGTTTACGAGAGAATTTGTTTATATTAAAGTTTTATGTTTATTTAATAGTGACAATTTTGCATTAAAAATATAATTAAAAGTATGGATTTACTAATTTTTTCTTATGAAAACAAAAAAATTGTGAGATTAGGCTATTATAAAAAAATAAAAAAATTATTGTTAAATATATTCGCAGTTTTTCAGAACAAGAAACTCAACCCTTTTTTTTTTAGATATTACCTTATTTTATAACACCTCTTCGGAAACTCTAACACAAGAGTAGCCCGATAGAAACCGACTAGCTCACGACCGGAGCCTGAATAGCCTCCGTCTGGCAATTTTGACAAAAAAATAGCTCAACCAGTACCCGCACAAAAATGAGTCAAGAAAAAGGCCAGACCTGTCGCTAACTAACCACCGACCCACCTCCGACTGGAATTTTGACAAAAAAAAGCCCTACTAATCTCCGACCAGTCTCCGACTAGTTACTTAGTCAAAATTAATAACCCAACTAGCCCCCGACTAGAACTCGCCTTGTAATAGGGTCAAATGGGGCTTTTTCTACACGGGTAGCTCAATCCAAAAATGGGTAGGTAAATTCTCTATTCGATTTGTAAAAGAATGTTCCATGTGCGAACTTCTGCCAACAGAAAAGTGCACGTTTTTCGTGAAGTGCATGCATTACAGTTTGGTCTTTTTATGTCCTTATGGCCATGGATAAATTGTTTCCAATATTATATACTATGTATATCCATATATATAATTTGTAAATTAAAAAAAAAGTTATCTAAAAAATTTTCAAAAAGCTCCAAATTTTGTAATTTTTATCCAAAATAGCTGGCTAACGAACTTGACCTTCATTTTATAAGGACACTAAAAGAGTATACCAGAAGCCAATCCAATCTCTCAATTCTTTCGAAAGTTATCGTGCTAATACATTCTCTCTGATGAGAATGTAAAAATTGCAAAAGAAAATATAGGGATGCTAAATAGTTATATGGTACTTGTCTTGTGAACTGCAGTAAGTAAAACAGGGGTTGGTTAGCCATTCGAAATATAACAGTAGATAAGTGTGTTTTTGATCAGACACAGTGGGCTAGAAACCATTAAAAGTGTCTAAGATTCAATTTTTCTTTGATTTTCCATAAAACGTGGTGCAAAGGCAGTTTTTGAGATCACCGATTTCTTTTGATGTCAAAACTTACAAATTTTAAAAGACGGTGGCTCCCATTTGTTGGCTGAAATTGTTAAATTTTCACGTATTTTTCTGAAACTTGGTATAATGGAGTTTTTAGGCTAGCTAATTTCGAATTTAGCGCAAAAAGTTAAAAATTCAAAATGGTGGACCCAATATGATTGATATTTGTTTTACATAATTCTAACTAGCTGTCAAGTTGTATCAACTTTTGTACTCATTCAATCAGCACTTTGCTTCTTGTAAGCAAATTTGATTTGCTTCCTCATAGAGGAAGCATTAAGTATTCTTTACATCAGCATTAAATTTTGATTACTTGAGAAGTTATATTCAAAAAATTCATTTTCGAAAATTACAATAAAGCATAACATTCTTATTTTTTTATAAAATGCAATAATCTTTTAGGTGAATTGATTCGTCTAGACACAAAGAATCTTCATTTTCTTTATATCAGCTTTAAATTTTAATTACTTCAGAAATTATAGTCGAAAAATTACTTTTTTAAAAATACAATTAACCATAACTTTCTTATTTTTCAATTAAATGAATTAATCTTACAGGTCAATCGATTCATCTCGACATAAAGAATATTCAATTTCCTTACGTCAACTCAAAATTTTGATTATTTGAAAACATAGAGCGAGAAATTAACTTTCAAAATTATAAATAAACATAACTTCCTCATTTTTTAATGAAATGCATTAATAATATAGGTCAATCGATTCGTCTCAATGAAAGGAATCTTCATTTCTCTTACACTAGCTTTAAATTTCCAATATTTGAAAAGTTATATTGGAAAAATGAATTTTATGAAAATTATAAATGTACATAAAGCTTTTAAAATTAAATATTTTTTTAAACCCTTGTAAGAAATTCAACTAGGTATATAGTGGAATAACTATGCAAAATTTCATCAATTTATCTCTACGCGTTTTCAAGAAATTGCTGGATCGTGACACACACACACACACACACACACACATACAACCGGCCATTTTTTCAGATCATCATATTAGATATATTGCCCTTGAAATATGTTCAAAAAAGTCTTTTTTAGGAAATTGAATTTTGTCACCTCTACAAAGCTTCCTCTATGAGGAAGCAAAATTCAGTACTATAATGCATTTTTCACATTTTCCTCGATATTTTCTCCACATTAATTGAAAATGAGTGATCGCCATAATGAAATCTAACAAAAAATTAATAATGAGAATTTTCGAAAGAAAAACAAAAATTATGGATGAATGTATGTCAAGTTTTTAATCTCAGATTTTATTTTATGTTCGAAGTATTCTTTTTAAAAATGATTTGATAGGTATATATGTATAAAATTGTTGCTTCGAAAGAGCTCATAAAACTCTTTCTGAATACCTTATTACTTATTATATTAAGGGGATATACGCACTTATAATTTTCAAAAAATCGATGAATACTTTTGAAGTTGTACGCATATTTGTAACGACGTCTCGGATTGTTCGACAGTGCGCGGAGCCAAGCAGTAAACTTTCAACACTTTCTGTTATTATTATTTTTCGGTTTCAAAATGAAGTATAGTAGAGAAAAGAAATCATCTGCAAAAATTCAAAAATCTAGGCCAAAGAAAAGAAAAAATGTTTTTAATCAAAAACTACTGAGGCGTATGAAAGTAATTTTAGTGAATCTGCAAAGAAATTGAAAATGCAGGTCTTATGAAACTTTAAACACGTTTTTCTCAAAACTGTATCTTCAAAGTCGGTGAGCAAAATATTTGTGGGTGTTCGCGTATGTGTCACGATCCAGCAATTTCTAGAAAACACGTAGAGATAAATTGATGAAATTTTGCATAGTTATTCCACTATATACCTAGTTGAATTTCTTACAAGGGTTTCACAAAATATTTAATTTAAAAAGTTTTATGTACTTTTATAATTTTCGTAAAATTAATTT